>JAVYIG010002454.1:0-17500 GCA_035222895.1 Strongylocentrotus droebachiensis | reverse complement strand
CCACATGGGGATGACGAGTTCTTCTGCAGTAAGTTGCAATACATCATTTCATGATGATTGCGATACGTCAATCATCATAATTATTATTAAGATTTTAGGTATATAAGTATGACCTATGAATGAGGCACGATGGCTCAGTGGTAGAGCAGTGGTCCCGGTTTCGAAACTAAGTGAATGTGCTCGTGTACCCCCTTTTTAAGACAACAATCCTCATTTATACTGAGTCCCTTGCAGAAGACTAATAAAGCCGTCAGTCTCCTGGTTGCTTACTATAACAAGCATACACATGCTTTCTTAGCAGTCAGGTAAAACAATCATAAAACATCAAGAAAACATCATCATTTGACATTCTATTTATCCATCAAAATATGATAGATAGATCACGATATGGATAAACTGTGTGTATGCGAGCGTGTGTGCGTGTGTGTGCGCGCGTGTTTATGTGTTTGATGGAATGTGTGGGTGTGTTGGGGTGGGCGCCCGCGGTACGTTTGTGTCAATAATACGGAAATCCGCTTCTAGTCCCCACTATTTTAAGAATCAATTGAAATTCCTTGAATGCAGTATTCCCTAATAGAAGTAATCCAACGGCATTCAGTTTTGATTACTTGTTCCATGTGCATGCTTTTTCCCCGGACGGGTGTATTTGATCGAATAGCGAGAGAGAGAGAGAGAGAGAGAGAGAGAGAGAAGGAAAGAGAGAAAGAGAGAGAGGGGGGCAATTTATGCGTACAAGTCAACATTGGCAGCATGCGGAGTACCGCTCTGTTTATATAAATTCCTAGTTTTCATTTAAAGTCCGTCATTACCAGTGTAAAGGAAGGATTAGACCGCACTGCAAGGTCACTGGACAGGTGGTTATCTCATCAACTCAGCTCTCAAATAACATAAGGAAAAGTGCATCATGGAGGACCAATGGTCACTGAATAGGCATTGTTTGTTATAAAGAGGGCGCAAGTAGCTACAAGTAGTGCATTGGGCCTTTAATACTGTTAATTTCATTACCTTCATTTGTTACATGTATGACAAAATACTTTGTTTCCCCCACTGTAATCATGAGTAGATGTGAAATGATTATTAGCTGATTTGAAAATAAATCTCTCTATTATAATATCTATGAAATAATTATATGTAATCATTGTAAACAATGTCATAGCGATATCATTCAGCCTGCATTGACACGGTTCGTTTTAGCTAAGTTCAAGTTTAAAGGACTACGTTTATAGGACGAATGAGTTACATGAAATCCTCGGAAATAAATTAAATTGTCGTCCAGATGGTTAGGATATTACCAAATATACGTCATGCAAGATCCTTTTACAAATGTAAAGAAGAAAAAATATTCAGGACTTCTGTTGAGATGAATGCAAAGGTGTTACTGTTAAAAAGTGGCGTACGCAGGATTTTTTTCAAGGGGGGGGGGTTAACATTTTAAAATCGGGCCAAAAATTTGGCAACGACTCAGCCAGCCGCTGAATAAGCGGGGGGGGGGGGGGGGGGTAAGAGGACATATTTTATATTTTGTTGGTCCCAAAAATTGTGTAACGACCCATCCAGCTGCTGAATAAGCGGGGGGGGGGGGGGGAGAAGAGGACATATTTTTTATTTTTTGGGGTCCCGAAATTTGAAAATTTGACCGTTCCGTTGGGGTGGGGGGGTAAGGTCATCTTTTTTAGGTCATCCATTAGGATTTTTAATTTTTTTAATTATTATTTAAAAAATCAAAAATCAAAAATCAAAAAATCAAAAGGGAGGGGGGGTTACCCCCCCCCCCCCCCCCCTGCATACGCGCCTGCGTGTACAATGAGCAAAACTGCTATCGAATATCACAATTCGTACTAAAGCGTGAATTTTTAAAAATTATCATAGTCTTTTAGTCTCCTTAGTAATCGACGAAATTCGTTAGAGAAATATAAAACCATTTTTTGTTTACATAGAAAATATTAATTTCTAGAGTGCCTTTGATTAGGGGCCTAGGTAACATTGTTCAGATGAGAGAAAATGGTGCAAAGGTAGTGACTTCAATATATATAAAATTACAATAGCTCAGTCGGTAGAGCAGTGGTCTTGTAATCCGGTGACCCGGGTTCGATGCCAAGGCGATGCGGTAGTGACCTTTGGTAAGGCATTAATCCTCATTACCAGGTCCCTCGGAGAGGACCTTAAGCCGTCGACCGTCTGGTTGCTTACTTACAAGCATTTATCCTTTGCTTAGCAATCAGGTAAAATAACCACCACCATTCATTCAGAGATAATCTGAAATTTTGAGTGAAAAAAACGCTTTATTATTGGTGATACAAATTGGGAAAAACTGATCTGATCGATTCCTAGATTCTCCTAACTTTATTATTATAATTGAATTAAATTTTAGGTGAATGGTAATCGCCACAAAGCAATGTATTTGCTTTATATACCATTCCAATCATTTAAGTGTTGAAAGATTTGTGAAAGCCTGTTTTATGTCTTATTTTCATGAAAAACGGTCGGAATAATTAAAATATTGGATTGGTAGAATTTACTGTAAGAGGGAGTTACACATTAACGCCTTCAAAGAAAACCATAAATATCTTTGTGGTTTGAGAATTTGTTCATGATTCTTTGCATGTTTGAGGGTTAGTACAGTAGAAGGAAAATAACAAGTAATGTTTCGTACGAAAATTAGGCAGTTTTTCTCATCGACCCTAAACAATTTTACCAGTTCACTTTAACTGATCACAATATATAAATCCAATCCATTAGGTTATTTGGCTTCGATAGATCTAGAATGAGATAAACGATGAAGAAAGATAAAAAAAACCGCTCATCAATTATTAAACTATTGTTATTTCTAATTTTCCAAGAAATGTTGCCTCGATGGGAATGATTGGGCGACGTCGATGAAACAAGATAATATTTGCAAATTATATATACAACTACGAGGCTTTTAGACTCATCAATCACTTTCTCTCTATTAGCCGCCAGAACGGTGGGATGTGTGTAATTTTACATTTAAGTTTTATCAATCTTTACAATAACCATCTTTCCACATAAGTGTTTTAATTCAGATTGAAAAAAATAGTTTGTATATTGGGGAGGGATAGGAGAGCAAAAAAGATGTCCTCTCAATTGAAATAGAAATTGCATGCACTTATTGATAAAAACAAGGGGTTAAACAAAATTATGTTTTTGACCACTTTTCTTTCTGTTTCTTTCATATTGACAGAATTTTATTTTAAAAGGCGGACGAAAGGAAATATTTTGAGCCCGTGTGTGTGTATGTAGGGGGTGGGGAGGGGAGTCGCTTTTGATTTTCGTCAACAGCAGTCTATGAAATATGCCTATTTGAACTACAAGCATAATTAACGAAGGCGAGTCCTAAGAAAAACCCTTCTTGCTTGATTTGCCTTTTATTTTCATATTTTATGCCAAGTCAAAGTTTTACTCAGTGATAACGTCCCTTTTCTCCTGGTACGGATGATAATTTACAAAAGTACTTTTAGGGGATTCAATAAGAAAACATAAAATAAGAATCGCTGATGATCACTGATGTCAGCAACCATACCCTTCAGCCATGTTTTGCTTTTAAAAGGAACACTTGTCCTCATGGGGGAAAGAGTTGGCCTATCGTATACGAGCGGACAAACGGTAGACTCCGCCCTCTTTCAATACACTACTCTGCATTATTCATACGCCGAACATATCAGATTAAATGATACATATGCCTTTTACAGCTTATTAGATGATTAGACTTAAAACATGAAATCTAAAATGAGGGCTGTTCATCCTGTTCAATAACGTATTGTAAAGAGTTTTGCCATTTTATTTGTTCACGCACCATTAACGAATGGTTTGTTTATTGCTGGTCCCATTAAAAGCTGGGAAATCATCAGAATTGGTTTCTTTTTATAACGTTGTTACTATGCTATTATTAACAAGGGAAAATACTTTCAACTGTCTGGAGTAAAAGAATCCAATTCGATCGGAGAAATTGCTTTTTCTCTCATTATAAATGCAACGACAATTACGCCTTTTTGAGTGATATGAAATCATGATGATTAAAAATTTAGTATTGACAACCATAGACTCGCTTGATTACGTGTACACGGATCCAGTCACTTTGCCAAATTGATCATCCCCCTTTTATGGAAAGGAAAAGAGATAGAAAGATGATTAAAAATTAAAGGAATAACATATCAGGTTCATAATTGTTTTCATCATATCCACTCTTTTTCTGCATGGGAGACAGTGGAAGCCGGCCACCGCAGAGGGATTCCCGAAATGATGGAGTTATTATGCTCCTATTAATAGCATTTATACCCCTTTCGATGATTGCTACCCTAGAATTACCAGGTACCCAGTTAAAGCCCCTCTGCACTAGTTTGACCAGGAGGGATTAGACCCCCTGCATGGTCACTGACAGGTGGTCATCTCATCAAATCAGCTCTCAACTAATATAAGAAAAAGGGGACCATGGGGGACCAAAGGTCACCGATTAGGCATTGTTTGCTATATAGAGGGCGCAAGGAGCTATAAGTAGTGCAGTGGGGCTTTAATACACCGAGGATCAACACCGTGTTTACAGGCAATGATCGAACCCGTGACCTATCTTAAAGACTTCAGAGGCTTCCGTCACAACAAAATAACACAGTGCTCTCATTAAGTGTAAATTGCCCCCAACCCTCTGACAATCGTGGATAATTACTCGATAATTTAGTTTAAGGTATTTGAGAAATGAAAGAGACATGACAGGATGTCAGATTCAGATTCCCAGGACATTCAACAAGTGTTGTTCCCCTCATCCCCAAGTTGGTATACTCAAATTTACAATTACCAAGAGAAATGTTACTGTATATTCTAAACCCCCCCCCCCCCAACCCCCAACCCCTCCTCCCCCCCCCCCTCTCTGCCTTTCTATGCATCTATCTTCCTCCCTCCCTCTATAATATCTACCTCTCTATTTTATCATGCCTACATGACTCAGGATATAAGTTCTCAGTACTCACCATCCATCACCCCCTTCCCTCTCCCTTCCTCGTATCTTTCTCTCCCTACTTCCCTCTCTCTCTCTCTCTCTATTTTTCTCCTTCCCTCTCTCTGTATGTCTCTGTGTCTTCTGAGTCAAATTGTGTTACTGGTTTTCCCTTCACTCCTCAATTTATGATAATTTCATGACAGATCCAACCTTTCTTACATTTCCTTTAATTTCCCGTCTCTCATCCTCTCTCTCTCCCCCCTCTCTCTCTCTCTCTCTCTCTCTTTCTCGTTCTCTCTCTCTCTCTCTCTCTCCCCCCTCTCTCTCTCTCTTAAAAGTAATACAAAGTTTTGGTATGGGGTCATGAATTTGGTTCAAATGAACAAATTGGAAGCATATGCGATCCTAAATATTCAGTGATCGAATAGCGAGAGAGAGAGAGAGGGAAAGAGAGAGAGAGAGGGAGCGGGGGGGGGGGGGCAATTTATGCGTACAAGTCAACATTGGCAGCATGCGGAGTGCCGCTCTGTAGAATATAAATTCCTAGTTTTTATTTATTACTGTTAATTTTATTATCTACATTATTTTGTTACATGTATACAAAAAATACTATGTTTTCCCCTACTGTCGTCATGGGTAGATGTGAAATGATTATTAGCTGATTTGAGAAAAAAATCTCTTTATTATAATAACAATGAGGTAATTAACCGTGACCATTAAAAGTGTAATAACTTTCATTCCGCCTACATTTACACATTTCACCTATTCAACAGATTATGTTCATGCTTAACAAATTAAAGGACTAAATTAGTCCAATTAATATACTTTCTGAGTTTCTTGAAATCCTCGGGAAAAAAATTATATTTTCGTTCATATGGTTAAGGTATTACCAAATATGTCATGACAGATCGTGTTACAGACAGACGGAAGTACAAATATCCATGACTTTTGTTGAGATGAATGAAAATGTGTTACTGTTAAAGGACATGTTGTTTGTGAAAGTCCTTTAACACTTGCAACCGTCGAGACCTTTGTTTAGAAACTCCACCTCCGCCATTACACACTAATGCCGATTGATGTCTTTCTAACCCGCAGGTGTCGATTACTCGCAACCATGCCGGGGCGAACCTCGCGTCTGCCCCGCACATCCATCGTCATGCGTAGACCCGACAGATATCTGTGACGGGTTTCCAAACTGCCCAACAGGAGATGACGAGATTGCTTGCAGTAAGTGTACTCATTCACTGGGTGTCAAAAGCATGGCAGGGTGGGGGTGGGGGCTTGGAGAAGCCATTTTCCAGTGGTATTTCTGAATCAGTTAACGTTCCTTTCTTGCAATATAAGTATCAAACAATATTATATTTCTGCAACAATTTTGGCTTGGATAGTCATTCCTAAGAGTCCGTCCTTTGGTATCCGATATAGACAACGATAAGGGAAATAGTACGCCAAAGCTGAATTGGCCCACATCAAAATCGAATTTTAGATAACTAAAATTGTCAAGCAAATTACCCGATATATCTTAATACTAAACTCCAGACACTACAAGGCATTAATGTTCTGATGAAGTTAAACTCAATTTCTATATTATGATTGCATAACTGAACAGTAAGAGGCAACCCTTACAGCAAATAACAAGAAAGATGTTTAATTATAACGTATAGTTTACCAATATCTATGGCTACCTTGGCAATTCAACTACTCAGTTTATTACAGCGCCTGCATATTTATCCCTGTGACGATTTGTTACGGACAGGTAGGCGACGAACAATCTAACAAAACGGAAACACAATACGTGACCAGACATAATTAATTTAAAATTGAAAAAGAATGAATTGGGAAACATCCAAACGTTTAGAATGTGTTACATTTTTGGGGAACTTTTAATGTTTTATTTTTTATAAAAATCTATCAGTCACATATCTTGGTTTTGTTAAATATGTTTTCTGTACTACTGTATAGATTAAGTATTTTTGATAAAAGAATCAATGAGACCAAAACTTGATGATATCAAACGAGTGAAGGGCATGTAGTGATGTGAATTTAAAAAGAAAAAAACGTATATTGATTTGAATAACTTACCCGTCAAAGCCAAACATAATGTACGTCCGCCCTTTTAAAAGATAAGCGTAGACCTACTACTTTCAGTGTGTCTACAAGCCGGGCTACCAATGTAGATCCACTCCCCTTCACCCTGTCTATCGATTTCTGGATACACCAAATGAAATTGGAATTGTTGAATACCCGGTAAACAAAAATGACCAAGGATTTTACATACCATAAACCCTCCCCCACCAACTAATTAGTCTCACGTTGGTTAACTCATCGATCCTTAATGTAAATGGTCCTCAACTAATTTCCCTTTCCATTATGAAACGTGTGAAAGTATGATCAACTGGATGTTGGTATGTTCTCTGTTTTTTTTTCATGAAGGACAAAATATATAGGACTATTTGCCATTCATCGTCAGTAATCATGATGCCTGCAAAGCCGTTTCACGACATGCCCAACAATGCTTACAATCCCAAAGGATGTTTGTGAATACTTCGAATGCTGGTTGCACCAAAGGTGTCATTTCATCTGCATCGTTGCTTGCGCTAAGAAAGTCTATGAACGGAATAACTGCATGCGTCAGTGGTTGAGCGCGATGTTATTGCATTGACTCTTTGCACTATATCACACATAGCGCGTCTAACTCGTTGACGCAATCTACGTCAGGAAATTATTGACAGCGTCTCACTTGTGCATGCAACGGGCATGGCGAGTGGCTAGATCACTGCCACATACTTGATTAGCGCAGTCAACAACGCAGTCGAAATAGGGACTTTTAGATTTGCACAACGACAACGTGGATTGCTACGATCGACGTCCTTTTAATGCACTGCCTTGAATGGACGTCACACGTATCAGTCCACGCAAATCTAAAAGTCCCTAATGACCCCCCATATGCAACGGTTTAATCTAAACGTCCAATCCGTAAAACAATGGCCACCTTGCATTGAATAAGTGTGTCTACAATGTCAGTGACCATCCCTACGTGGGCTTTCACGTTCGATCAACAAGTTCATATCTTTTAGACGTGCCTTGAGCCATATTGGTTCCGTAGTTTTTCATCATGTCCGATGTTGGTCATTTATTGGTAAAACGTCAACGACCATGAGACCATCCATCGATAAATTAGAATCCTTGTCCGTTTATCTCGGTTATGAGATTCAAGCCACACGACCGGAAGGTTGTGCTAATATGCGGCGATTATTTGGTCAGGCAAGGGACTGAGTGGGAGCGGAATTATTAGATTTCCCCGAATCTTCTTTCTCTTTAAATTAATTTCTGGTCAGAAAAGGGAGGAAAATTATATCAAGCGGCGGCTTTTCGTTCATGCTTTCCATTTATTTCCGATTAAAACGTGATGACCATTACGAAAATAAGGCAAACCATATATTTTTTCCAGAAAATCCAATGAAAGTTAATTAGATTAAATTAATATTTTATTGTATTACGAATCGATTGGAAAAGCGTTTCTAGTCATTACTAAAGTCCAATATACGTGCATGTATGGCGTGTATTTCATTTAAATTGGAAACAAAGCTGAATGAAATCGGCCAATTTATTAAATTCCTGGGTAGCGTTTATAAACGAAACCGTCTTTAGCTACAAGTTCATCGACATCCTATCGAAACGCGTGTTAATTATTATAATTCCCGCGTTTCGATAGGATGTCTGCGAACTTATCATACGGTTTTGTGAAACTATACCCTGCTTTTGATATTTTCCTTTTGTTCCATTTATTTCTTAGATACCAGTTCATGTCCTTTGGATTGTGAATGCCATTACCTGTCGGTACGATGCAAAAAGGTGATATGGAATCTGGCTCAAGCCGACATGATTCAAGAAGATACGAGAAAACTGTAAGAAATGTCAATGTTGTCTTTTATAAATGGTGTACTGGCTTGCAAAATGATATTTTGGAAAAAATGGTCCCATGGGCATTCGTCCGCTATTCATTCAAGCAAATAGGCCATTTTCAAAATGTAATCACATTTAATGCATAAAACTTTGTTAAGTGCCATGTTACAAATTATTTCATTCACCTGTTAGGAATGATTGTATTTCAATAGTTAGAATGCAAATTTCATACATTGATTTTTGTTATAAATAAAATAAAAAAGGACAAATATTATGGCTTGTCCTATCTAACATCGCGAAATCCAAGCAATTCCCATTCTGATTATTGAAATACAATTACTCGTAACAGTTAATGTCAATTTAACTACAATTACGAAAATGGCCTATTACTTTACATTTGTTTATAATAAATTGATAAATAGAGATAAACAGCTATAGTATTAATAGCGGTTTATAATAATGTATTTTACAAACGGTATAGCCTTATCAGTATTGCAGATGTTCTCCCTAATGGCCTTGTAGTCATATCATACTACCCGGTTTTAAAACAAGCGACCATTATAAGGTTCCAAAGCATCAATATACGTATAATAATATTATTACAATATTATTAATTATATTAGATACAAAATGTTAAAAACGTCAGAGGAATTATGATATGTTATCAGTAATAATATTGATTTTAAGACCATAGGGAAATAGATTTGGAAAAAATGTTGGTGTATAACAATTATTATGATTTAAAATTCAGTTGTTTTCTTTTTTTTCACCCATTTTTTCAGATGGATAGAAAAATCTAGTGACCAGGAAATGAACGAAACCGAGGGATTGGATCTGTTCTCTGCACTACACGTCAATTTCTCTCGCCTCATCAATGTGAACATGTTGTAAGGGATTACTTTCAGTTCCATTGCAAATATTTAGTATTCCACAAATTTCAACTTACTGTTCCTACTAACGATTTAGGATTGAACAAATCATTCATTTGCTCTTATTCCACTCCGAATTGAGGTAAAGTTACAGCAGATACAATGATACATGCTCTTCTCTAATCTGATTTACTTACAGTGCAGTGTTATATCCTTTTCGGTGGTGGGTCTTATGTATGAACACTAACATTAAAATAATCGAAACAAGTATTTACATATCGTGTGTGATTCAGTTCGCTTTTCGCCTAACAGGCCGGGGACAGGTGACACCTAATATTGAATGAAATTAATAATGATAATAATGAAAATATTATGCCTCGTTCAAAATATGGTCAGAATGTCAATGGAGGTGCATGATAGGCAATCAATTCGACCGTTTAACTACGGAAATGACAGTCACATGATATGAGCCACGCACGTCACTCGGAGAGGACGTAAAGCCGTCGGCCGTCTGGTTGCTTACTTACAAGCATTTATGCTTTCTTAACAGTCAGATAAACAAAAGCACCACCACCACCACTACATAGGTACTAGACTAGACCCAGGGTGTAGCAAAGTAGTGAAAAGTCTTTGATAAATTATAGTCTGTGTTTTTTTCCCGCCCACACGCAGGCTGGAGCTACAGTGTAGGTGATAATAGAAGTCTGTTTCGCAATATCGTTGATGTTGTCGTTAGTTTAATATATTTGTACTGCTACTTAAAACAAAATCAAAGATTTATTTTGTACGTGTATAAAGTTGAAGCCTTTGCTCTCTCTCTCTCTCTCTCTCTCTCTCTCTCTCTATCTCTTCGGGTATCTCCCATCTCATGTGCTTATTCGTTGCAGGTCAATTCGTTCTTTTCCGTTTACTGTGATCAAACCCGGAACATTCGCACCACTCCGGTTCCTCGTCTACATGTAAGTGATTATATTGCATAGTCCGGGTACGAAAAAATAAGACGCGCACGGCATATACTCCTGCGAAAGATGCACCGGGGTAATTTCCTTTACATTTATCGAACTCCCAACTTCGTCCCTGAACCCAACACTTTACCTGAACGCAACTCTAACCCTAAACCTAACCAAGAACCCAATTGTACCCTAAACGTAACCCTAACCGTACCCGATACTTTTGACTAAATATAGCCCGGAGCTGGAACTGTCGCAGGAGCAAATGTCGGTTCACCGGAGAGCCATTATTTGAGGACAAATCATGTCCTCCGATTGCGAGACATTTCTGCAGAGGGTGAACGCGTTGGAACTTTGAACTGCATGCTTGCTACATCGCCTAAATCGATATTCATTGACTCCCTACACCGGCGTCTGTTTGGCTGTTGTAAAAAGTGTTCATAATTGTGCTTTAAAGATGAAGTTGAGTTAATAATAATAATAATACATTATATTTCTATAGCGCATATTACAATGTTTCTAAGCGCTTTACAAAGTTGTACTTAGATAATAATAATAATAATACATTCAATAACTTTAATTAATATATACTAATTAATCTACAATTAATTCAAAATACATACATAAGCACATATACATCTAGTCAATACATATAGATACAATAGAATACAATTAATTTTAGGGCAAAACATTACAAATTCAAATTAAGGCAATTACATTACATCTACTGTGCAAAACATTAAGCTACAGACTAATAGGGAGGATTAACAGGGAGAATTAAAAAGGAATGTCTTAAAGCTTATCTGCCGTAGTTTACAGGAGGGATTAGAGCACCCTACAAGGTCACTGGGCAGGTGGTTATCTCATCAACTTAGCTCTCAGTTAACATAAGAAAAAGAGGATCATGGGGGACCAATGGTCACCGATTAGGCACTGTTTGTTATATAGATGGCGCAAGTAGCTACAAGTAGTGCAGTGGGCCTTTAAGGGAGGATTTAAAATAATCTAACGACGGAGCTTCCCGAATCTCTAGAGGAAGTCTGTTCCAGGGCCTCGGAGCAGCTACGCTGAAGGCACGGTCTCCATATCGTGTTCGAGTTCTTGGACCCGGGGCCAGTTGCAGATGAGCATAGGTGGATGAGCGAAGTCTTATAGAGGTTGTCTGGGTCTTTGGTGAGATTAGTTCTGTGATGTAAATTGGAGCAAGTTCATGTTGGGCTTTGTAAGTTAGGATCAGGATTTTGAAGGTAATGCGTTGAGAGACAGGAAGCCAGTGAAGAGAGCGGAGGACAGGGGTAATGTCATCGTATTTTCTGGAACGGGTTATTAAACGAGCTGCAGCATTCTGAATTCGTTGAAGAGGTAGAACATGAGAGTCTGGTACAGGGGCGTACGCAGGATTTTTTCAAGGGGGGGGGGGGGGTTTAAAATCGGGACCAAAATATTTTGCTCCCGAAAAATTTAAAATTGCGCCGGCCGAAAAGTCGCTCAGTGGGGGGGGGGGGGGGGGGGGGGTAAGCGGACACTTTTTTTTTTTTTTTTTGGTCTCGGAATTTGAAAATTTGACATATTTTTCGTTGGGGGGGGGGGGGTTTAGGTTTTTTTAGGGGGGTTTACACACATAAAAAACCAAAGGGGGGGGGTTGAACCCCCAAAACCACCCCCCTGCGTACGCCCCTGGTCTGGTAAGCCGTAAAATAAACTGTTGCAGTAGTCAAGGTGTGATGACACGAATGCGTGGACTAATCGTTCAGTTGCGCTGGCTGTCAGGTACTTTCTTATTTTACCTATCTTGGAGATTCCAAAAGCTGCTGCTCGAGACTTCGAACGTAATGTGGTCAGCCATGGTGAGATTCTTATCAAGAATAACACCGAGATCACGAGAGGCCTGAACACATCCGATAGACGTTCCATCGCCAATCTGCAGTACAGGGAGGATCCGAGCACCTCTGAACCTGGAGAATACATGGATGACCTCAGTCTTAGAGTCATTGAGTTGAAGATTGTTCTGTAGTGACCATTCCTTAGCATCTGCTATACACTGCTGTAGCTTTTGAGTTCTGGTCATGCGATTGCATTGTGAAAGAAACGGTGTGGAATCGACCAGAAAAGGTTAATCATCTAGCATATAAGAATTTGTAGGGCATTGCAAGGTTCTGGAATCATCAAAATGATAAGAAATTTGGCTAAGTCTTGGTAAAGTTACAAACACTGTACACAGAAAGATGTATCTGGGACTAAACGAACACGTGGCGTAAAAATCCGGGTAGGATTTTTACGATGTTACATGACATATTTAAAATATGAAGGCATTTGAAGAGCCATGCTTTTCAGGGAACATGTCTTATCTGATGTTCTTCCACACTTGCATAATAAGAATGATAACGCTCAACCTTCTCTTTAACTACAGAGCGCTGTGCTTTTTAAATATAAGGCATGGGAAGATCTTTTGCCGAGTGAACGCGCGAAAACGATCGTCAATTTGAGGTCTTTTATTTGTGGGGTTCCCATTTGAGCAACGTGCCCAGTGGTGTAGGTGCTACTTACCAATAGTCAGACTGACTAGGGTGCTCGAGCCCCCTCGTTCACTGTTTTTGCAATGTGTCACACACTGTGTCACAAAATGGAGGATGTGAAAGACTTACATATTTTCTTGTTAATGTTTAGTTTTAGAAAAAATAAACCTTGCACGTGTTTTTACGTTGTGGGAAACAGAGGGTGTATATCATCAAGAGCATCATACCCGCAACTACACGCCCATCCGTGATTTATTTGCCACACATTTGCCCACACTGTGGGTAGAGGACTACGAGGCAGTGCCGCCCCCCCCCCCGATGTTAAAGTAACCTACATTCTTTTTTCATGAACACTAATCTCAAATTACATTAATGTCTACATGTGATTGTACACTTTCGCTTAAAGGAAACCTCACCATAGAGAATAAGTGTAGGTATGTTGAAAGATGAGATGTATTCCTGCCTTTTGATGTACAATATTCCTTACGAAAGTGTAAAAGAGATATTTAAATGAGATGATTTGTGCATGATGCCTTTAAGCATGACATAGGCGCAGTCATTTTCTTGATAATGTGATGTACCAGGTGTACTTTGGTGAGGAATTGTGTACATTAATGGGCAAGAATACAATAAATCTCTCAGAATACTTACAGATATTTATTGGGGTGAGGTTGAAATAATCATTTTTTTACATTATTTTTTTTCTTGTTTTGTCAATTTATTTTTTCCTATAGGGACCTCATGAAAAATAAAATATCTCGATTGCAAGCAGACACTTTTAGAGGACTCAGAAAGTTAAAGGAAATGTAAGTCGTCAATTTGAAAGATATATAATTCTTTGCTCATGTAAAATACTAGTCATGTCCCTAAAAGAAAGGAAACAACATACTGTGGACAGGACGAGTATTCAAATATAATAACAATATAATAATTGAGAATAATATCACTGGTAAATACATTGATTATGTAATAAATTAAATTATGTCACAGGTATGTGTAATCTAATAAATACATTTTAAGTAGAAACATATATACTCTGAAAATGCACTCCTTCTTATAATATTACACGATACAAAATATACATCATATGACAGAAGAACGATTCTCCGTCATCAATATTTGATGTAAAGATGCAATTTTACTGAATCAGAACATATCATTTTTTTGCTCAGGTACATATTTATGAATGGACTTCAGACGATTGAAGCTGGTGCTTTTCGAGGTCTTGATTCACTTTCGATGCTGTAAGTCTTTTTTTGTTTTTGCTAAAAATACTCGATTGCGAAGACTTTCAAGAAATCAACCTTATGCAATTTCAATACTACTGTAGCTCACCGTTGCAATATGGGAATATTATAAGTAGTACTACATAAATGTGATGTTTGCATATTTTCGTCATATCTCCATATTTAAATCTTTATGGTATTCAACCGTTTTTATACCTATTAAAGTGGATTTCTTATAAGTTTTTGCGATCGCGCCAATGTCATAATTTCAAGGATGGACATCTGATCACTCAATTTTTCAAATGGAAAGGAAAAATATGTGAAGTCGCATATAATTGTGTCTATCCCAGAATATATTTGAATTTACATCTTTTGGATATCTAATTTTTTCATCAACTTCTTTTACAAAACAATTAACAAATTTGTCTTATCAAGGTACTGCGGTTTTTAACAGCCTTCCTATCAATGTCCAAACTTGTGTAACATTTGGGCCTCTAAGAAAAAATGCAAACGTCTCTTTTGGGTGATTTTTACTGTTAAAATTTAAATTCCAATTTTTACTTTACGACTGTCTTGCAATTTGTTATTGACAAAACGTCTTGTGATATGGGGGAGGTATGGTGGTATAGGGGCGAGAGTTCGCATCAAAGCCCGGCTTATATACGTCCTTTTGCAAGAAATCAATCCACATTTTCCACTCTCTGTCCAGGTGTAAATTGGTACCAGGGGGTGTTTTACAAAGATCCTAAGTCAAACTTAACTCTACATTGGACTTAAAAACTATGGAGAGCCATTTGTAGCCTTAAAATAAAATGTAGTCAAAAGTGAAAATTCAAGTTTTTTTTGTTTTTTTTATAAATTCCACATCAAGAACATGAAATCTCCTTGATAATAGAAAATATGAATGATTTGAATCAACATGTTGTGCCTTTTAAAATAACTTTAAAAAAAATATTTTTAAGGATGCTAATGGCTTTCCATAATTGTTAAGTCCAACTTAGAGATAAGTTCAACTTAGGATCTTTGTGAAACACCCCCAGGTATTGTCTTGGATAATGATGATTGCAGGGCCCTCAAGAAAAACAGCGTGGAAGCTGATGAGGCTTCCCTGGGTAAAACAAAATATTATTATGTTTACTACTATTCTTATTAATTATTATGACGAAGGAATTGTGTGGGTTGGGGTTGAGGCTTATGTCATTTGTGGCCTTACATGATACGCTGAAATAATAATAATAGCCTAATAGTCCACTCCAAATTTTATTAAACCGAAACGGAAATTCTTTTTGCCCAATTGATCGTGAGCCCGGCAGCCACTGAGCAGCGCCAGATCGGCGTTGCTCTATCCCTTATTGTTGAACGCTAAACAAGGTAGCAACAACTCCCATCTTTTAACGTATTTTAGGTATGACGCGGCCGGGGTTCGAACCCACGACCTCCCGGTTGTGAGGCGGACGCTCTACTGACTGAGCCAACACGGTATGCTAATGCGAAAGGGAATTAAGAATGAAAACGGATCACGAAATACTGACCCTTTGTGGTACTTCATCTGTATTATTAATGAAACTATATTGTAGCTGGTTGTGTATCATCAAGATCAAAAGAATAATACTTGTTTCAATTATTATTCTATATTTCTGCTATTGTTCTGTTTTTATTATTAATTGTAATATGTTACTGTTTATTAATTTGTTTATTATTTTACATTATATTTTAATTGCGTTATGTAATACAGGTCTTTCTTGCAAAGCAGAGTTTATGTACTAAAGAGACTTGCATACAAAAAAAAGAATAGATATTTTTTTAATTTCAGGCCTTATTATACATATGGTTTATTTGACAAAGTTCTGTCACAACTCCTATTGTCCGCATCTTAAGAAAAAGGAAAAAAAAACTACTTTATTTCATTAATATTTGCATTGACCAAATCATCTAATAAAATCGCTACTCGTTGCGCCATTTCTCTTCATAATACACATTATTATCACCGCCTATGTTTATTAAATACCTCATTGCTTTGTCCAGTCTACATCTCTATGACTAAACGGCTCGTGTTGCAAATGACCTGTGGTTTATTGGCAGGCCGCAATTATTGGGTTTCAGAACAGAAGGTCCAGTTGTATGTTCGAGCTTGTTAGGGCATTATAGCTGATAATTTGATTATTTGTTGGACCCCTTGCCGTTTGATTGATTTCACGACAAAGGTAGATGCGTAGTGGATTTCGTGTTACATGTTATTAGCATCTCTTGGCAATATTTTGAAATAAAAATGGAGGCTGGCCTTGTGACATTATTTGACACCAAAACATATGTACACAAACAAGCAAATGGATAGACAGATAGCTAGATAATGAAGTAAATAAATAACTAGATCAATAGGTTATGTACAACACTGTAAACGTATATTTGCATTTTATGTGATTCATATTTCGAGTCCAAACCCTTTTCTAAGCTGCCCAGTTGAACAACAATTAAAACATGCAATATATTGTTTTCAAAATCAAAAAATTATTATTTGAAAATGAGCTATTTAATGAAAGTTGCTTGAAGGGAACCATCACATAATGCCTATGAACCATAATGCATAGAATGAACGGTCCGTTGAAACCTGACTTAAAGTTTACCAATCACAAACATTTTGGATTGTTCTATATGTTTGGGGTTCTATTTCCCTATACTGCATTACAAAAAAAGAACATCAAATATTACTTTCATAAAGAGACATTTAAGTGCAAGTTTTATACACTCTCAATTTCCTAGAATATGCGACTTGTGAGTAGATTACTTGACACAACCGTGCGTGCTCGCATAGAAGAGGACCCTCCCTGAACCCAAGTCCATCATGGATTCCGTTTTACGTTTTTCTTTATTTTTTCATTCTCCGCTATGCTTAAAAAATATCGTTTTTTTTTTGTAAAGGTTTGTATACATTAGTTATACATTTTAACTGTATTCATCTTGTAGGTGATTGATTCATTTTAACAATATGTTTCTCAAATTTCCTGTCTATATCTACGCTGTACATCCAGGAATATGATGTATAATGATATCACTCGTCTAAGCTCTGGGATGTTTGAAGGGC
>JAVYIG010002453.1:0-247402 GCA_035222895.1 Strongylocentrotus droebachiensis | reverse complement strand
TAGACAGGAATAAGAACATCGTACTAGGCAGTCAGCTTCAACCTTATTTATGGTCATCTTATCACTCATGTTTTGATGTAAACATTTATTCATTTTTACATTTTTCCCCCATTTTCTGTTATCTTTATATGTTTTTGAATGCTTTTTTTAAAATATGGTTGTATGTTTGATGTAAACTTGCATTTTTAGTCTTTGGACTAATTTTTTGGTAATGTTTTTTAAACTCAAAAAGATGTTTCCCTTTGTTTCTTTCTCTGTTTCAGCTTGTTTCGATGCTGTACGAGGAAAGCGATGCCTTTGCGATACACAACTCAACAAGAATAGTCCAGATTACTACAAATGCTGACCCAATCATTTCTAACACGTATACTATCGCAAAGGTTTAAAGGCACACTGTCCTACTTGTAGCTGCTTGCTCCCTCTGTATAGAAAACTTCCCAAAATCGGTGCCTGTTGGTCCCCCGTGATCCTCTTTTTCTTATGTTAAATGAGAGCTGAGTTAATGAAATAGCCACCTGTCACAGTGACCTCGCTGGCTCGCTGCGTGGTCTCATCCCTTCTAGCTGAAGTAGTAAAGCCTGCCTTTAAGAAAATCAACCTAAGGCTAACATGCAGTGTCCTAGTCCGTGACTAGCTCTTTGCAAAGGCTAGCATAACAAAAGCTTATAGTCCGTAATCTGAATATGATTTTGGGAATAATGGCATTGAATTTGGCCTTGATTTTCGTCTTTCGTATAACAATGCATGCATGTACTACATTCAACAATAAAACCATAATATGACACTATGGCATCTATTTTCGAAAAATCAATTCAAAGACAATTTAAATACCCCATAAGTTAAGAAATATTTATGATGTATTTAGCGCTATATTGGCTCAGAAAATTATCATTATTATTATCATTACTATTATTTCCACCATTTGTATTGTTATTATTATCGTTATTATTATTATTATCATTATTATCATTATTATCATTATTATTATTATTATTTGATTTTTGGTCGCTCTGTACTAAATTTTTCGTATTGACTTGAGCATGAATTTGTGCACAGTGTATTCATTACACATGTAGTTTGAAAGTTAGATTAACATTAAATTATCATATTTTAAATTATGAATAGGGAGGTGAGTTGGCTCAGTCGGTAAAGCGTCTGCCTGTCGAACCCAAGATCTCGAGTTCGAATCCCTCCCCTTGTTCATAGAAGCAGGCTATGTTCGTCCCTCGGATAGGACGTTAAATGGAGGCCCCGTGTAGAGAAGAGTCACTACCTTTGCACGTTAAAAACCCACTGCACTATTCGTATAAGAGTATAGGGGAAAACCCTGTTATAGTGGTCCACCTGCACACCCCAGTAAAGCAACAATTACTCTGTAAAGAGGGATGTACTCAATGGAAGAAGAAGAAGAAGAAGATCACGGCCTAAACTTTAAAGTTATGCTGCGTTGAAAACTTTTATTTTAAACACCAATCCTTTCCTTTCATTATTATATTAGAAGAAATGCTGCAAAGTGAGCTGCAAAGTAAACTCCAAAGAAGATATACAAAATTATGCTCTGTCTTTTTATGGAATGAGGAACTTGATCATTCAAGCAACGCACTGGCGCTGAACATTTAGCCTGTTTCCTGTACGAATGAGATATGTTTTCATTAGCATTAAATTTATTTTCACCGAGTATGAAGTAGGCAAGCTGTGTGATTTATTGTTTGTGTTTTGTTTTTGTTTTTCAATTAGATCTGTTTATCCTACCTCAGATACAGACGGCCGATCCTAACGTCATAGCACTATTGGAAAGACTCTCTTTCTCTCTCTCTCTCTCTCACAAACGCACACAATCACACACAAACTATTTCTCTCTTCAGTTCGCCCTCTGATGTAATAATTCATCTCTTCAATACTCACATGCACACACACACACACAGACACGCGCACACACACTTGTAATGAACTATGTGGGACCATTTCGTTTGTTACGGTTGACTCGGGACAGAATTCCACACAAACACACTTTGCATATTGTTTACTTTCCGGGGACATTCTGCCAGTTTCTTATGTGTGGAGTGGGGAAATTTAATCTTTTACATTCAATCGGGGACCTAATTTCATACCAAACAATATAGTGTACATTCCGGGGACATGCTGCCTGTTTGTGATGTGTTGAGTGGGGACATTACATCTTTTACAGTTGGTTGGATACCTCATTTCACATCAAAGGGACATTGAATATAGTGTACATTCCGGGGACACGCTGCCATTTGTTATGTGTCTAGTGGGGACATTCAATCTTTTACATATGAGGGAACACATTTCACACTTAACACACATTGAAAAAACAGCATTCTTAGTGGGGACATGTCATGTTTAACAATTTATTGGAGACCTGAATTGAAATAGTGTGTGCATTCCGGGGACCTGCTTTATTAAGACGTACAATAATTACTTAGCATGAAACAACAAATGAATCATCATTTCACACCATACAGTACGTCTAAAACACAGTCACGTTCCTTTTATTTCCAAGTGTAAAATGAAATGTTTTATTTGGAACATTAGCAAAAACAATGAAACCTTTCGTGTTCATATATACTCAAGTAAAGCATGATGTACGCCTAGCTCAACAACAAACATCATTGGACATTTTGGCCCCAAAATACTAAGTGTACTATCAAAGACACTGAACCCGAACTGTTCAATATATGGGCAACACGATTGAGGATTAATAATGGAAGTATAAATTACACCAAAGGTATGATATGGCTTAAAGAGGAGGTTGAGTTCTGGGAAGAGGTGAACAATAATTTGTGAGCGTTATCATTGTATTATGGAAGTGTGGAAGAATGCTAGATTAAAAAAAATTCTCTGAAAAGCATGGCTCTTCAAATGGCTTAATATTCTAATTATGGTATGTTATATAATAATATAATAATATGGATATTTATATAGCGCCGGTATCCATACAAATCGGGTCGGATTTTTATGCCACATGTTCGTGTAGTCCCATATACATCTTTTTGTGTGCAGCGCTTGTAACTTTACCAAGACTGAGCCAAATTTATTATCCTTTTGTTGATTTCAGAACCTTGCAATACACACCAACACTTATATGCTAGACAATCAATCTCTTCTGAACGATTCCACAACGTTTCTTTCACAATGCAATCGCATGATCAGAACTCAACTTTATCTTTAAGACACCATGTAAACAAGCAAGAAAAAGTAAATAGACAGTTGATTAATAAAAAAAAACATGTTTCCAAAATGTTAATGTAAAAAGATAATTTTCATGATAATGACTTCTGTAAAATGATTAAGAGACATCTAGATTCTCTAAGAGAAATTAGATAGTGGCAAATTTCCACGACCTTTTCCAATGTCAAATGGAATGATTGATCCAAGTACTTATCAAAATAACTAAAGAAGGAAAAGTCTAAACACTGTAGAAAAATATGCTTAACAAAATTCAATACCTCCGGCACCCTCAGGAGGAGCAACAACAATAATTTTCCTAGCTCAACCAAATAAAATTATTTATCCATGTATGACTATGGCAGCTAATAATACTATATAGCAACAGTCATTTAGACTAGAGCCAGTATTTAATACCATCCTAGACTATCTTGAACATTTTGTTAGTACAAGCCTAACGACATTTAAGGGCGTAGACTTTGTCAAACAGTTTTATGTCAAGTCAACATTCTTTCCATTAATATATGTTGATATTACATTGTCTACATAGCCATAGATGAGAATACATGTTAGCTGTTTGACAACAAATCAGTGTGGCTAGGTATCCGGAAATAGGCTTGAAATGTCAATATTTGACAGAAGAATTGTTTAAGCAGAGAATTTAACTGTGCCTAGATAACAATGAAGTCAATGACCCTAAGAAAAGAGCCATACAGATTAGGATAGTTATCGGAAACGAGGGTTTGTGAAGAATACATTCTTCCGGAGTATCTGATAGTGACCCAGAGAAACCTGAAAAATTGTGGAACATCCTAGGGGCTCAACTTAAGGTGAAAGTTAACTTGCGTACACATCGGTGAGAATTCATGAGATACTGACAGAAGGCAGGTGAAAGCATTGACGAATTTGTCAGCCGTTGTCGCAATAAAGCTAAATTGTGTGACTTGATGCTGAGCTCGCTAAGCGCATAGCAGAAATTGTGATTTCATCAACACCCATTGAAGCCTATCAAGAACACATACTAGACCAGGCAAAGGGATACAGCCTGAGGAGTCTTCTCAATGAGGGAATAAAGTATGAAGCAATAGTTGCAGGAAAGCAATGTTTGCTAACTCTGGAGTGAAAAGGCATAGCTAGCATTCGTGCAATTTTCCATCCGGCTAAGAACATTAAATGTCGAGACTGTGGTTTGAACCATAAACCCCACAGTTGCCCAGCATATGGATCTACATGTAATGGATGCTTAAAGAACGGCCACTGGAAAAGGGATATAGATTGAAGACCCCTAGTTCGGCAGGAAGTGACAAACAAAGCAAAGGTCGTGGACGCCCACAGTCCAGGTCGTATGACGGACAGACCAGACAGAGATTAAACAGTAGGACTCCCAGAAACAGGCGAAGTTTCCGATCCTCTGCAGTTCCAGGACCGGAAACCGGGTCAGGAGCAGGATCAAATCACAGCGCAGGAACAATTCAAGTCGCTATATCTGGAGAAGATTAGTTTCAGCGAGGACATCCACATTGATGGCATTCCAGAGAGAGAGAAACAAGATTAACTTTTTTGCAGATATATCTGGGTCCCTGAAACAAAAACCGGGTGATCACACCCTCAAGGTCAAGGTGGACACATGAGCGCAGGGTGATGTACTTCCAACCAGGATTTTCAAGAAGACACACCCTGAGTTGATGGTCAAAGATGGACATCCTAACAGAGACAAGATCGTCCAGAGGCGGGTAAGATTACTGGCATATAATGGCTCCAGTATTCTCCACTACGGATGCATTTACTTTTACATGCAGACATGATGATTGCTGGATTGACACGACTATTTACATAGCAGATACTAACAGTCCAGCTATTCTAGGCCTACCAAGTTCAGATGCATGAAGCTAGTCATTATGAATTGTGGTCCGAGGCAGAAAGCACACGTACCTAACACTAGTGTCAAGAAAGACCTCCAACAGAGGTTCCCTGACCGTTTCAAAGGCATTGGACGGTTTCCAGGGGAGTTTCATGTAACTTTGAAAGATGACGTTCAACCTGTGGTGCATTCTGCCAGGAAACTACCGATCCACTTGAAGGATGAGCTTTGAAAAGAGCTAGGCAGGATGCAGGATTTAGGTGTCATCGAAAGAGTCACAGAGCCTACTGACTGGATATCGTCTCTAGCAGTCAGTAGGAAGTCACTTGGGAAGCTGAGAGATACTCTACGGAAGAACGCTAAGGAGTGACCTTCCGTCATCCAACAATCGTGAAATACAGAGTTCGGAAGACATTCGCCAACTGCTTGAGGAAAGGAGAAGAAAGCAGAAACAACATCACGACAAACATGGTGACAGAGAGTTAAAGGGGCATGTTCCCCGTATTCCAGAGACCGCTCAAAATACGTACGCGCTGGCGGACGGCGCTATAGCTGCCTATTGACACCAACAGAATACGGCTCTTACGCAGATGGCATGTTCTGATAACTGCACTGGCGGGAACGTGCCCCTTTAAGGGACCTCCATGATAGGACAGAAGGCTACAGCCCTAGATCAGCGATCTGGACGTTAGGTTCCAGTGACTGTGAAAGAAAGACGTTTGCAAAGAATGAAGGTCCTACATAGTTCAAACTCCAAATGGTGGTCTCCTACGAAGAAACAGAAATCATCTGAGAGACTTGAACATGCCAACTAAAAAAGTCCACTTCCCAGATTAACCAGTGACTGACCACACTGCCCATGTACAGAACCTGACAGACACTTACAACACAAACCAAAAACCCAAACCTGACATGACCACAACAAGTCAAACGAAATCTCTCACAATTAGAAGTGGTCGTATTGTCAGACCACCAGGACATGTTGAACAGTAATTTATTACTGAGCTAGTTATGGGTGTCTAACGTCTTGATAATCTGATTTCAAAACAAGTTATTTAAGTGCAGTTCACTTCTGAATCAGTTATGTGTTATGTTTTGGTTATGTGATGTTGTATCAATTGCCAACAACTATGCTAAATGTATATAGATAAATAATCAAACGAAAAAAGGGGAGAATTTTTTTTTTTATATATCTTGGATGATAAGTATCTTGGTAAGGTATGCCAAATAGGTATATTCGATATTTTAAACGCACAAACATACACACTCGCACGCGCACACCAATATACGAGTTGTTTCGGTTGCTTTCTTCCCTTCTCTCTACATGATCACTATTTAGATGTTACAATCATGACAATAGGCCTACACATATTGAACGATAAATCTATTAAAAGTAAGGAAACATATTTATTACCGTATCTACGTACATCTAAATGAGTGACTGATCGTGAGCCAACTGGCCTTGACCTACATGTACATCTACCATGAGTTCACACAAGTCTTCTTTTATCATTTGAATATTTTCCCATTTGACACAATTATTTTAATATATACATTTTAGGAACTGAGCAATAGTTCCGTGGAAACATGTATGAGATCGACATATCAATAACGGTTATACAAAAACGACTCGAGATTAAATACATGAAATATGATAGCATAAGAAAGATAATATTACAAACAACCACAAACAACCTTACAAAGGAGAATGTTAGCTTGAACACAAAATTTATGTTTAGAACACATGTAGCAAATCGCATGCAGTATTGCAAAGTCATAATGCAAGGGTACCTGGAATGCTTTCAGCACGGTATGACAAAGTTATATAGATGTTCTTGAAAGAATCTGCTATAATATCGTAACATGTGTTTTAATAAGCAAACAGTGTAGTAATATAAAGTTCATGAGATCACGCACTAAAGAAGACGTTGTCGCAGTCTTGCTGGGAAAAAATATCACAGGCATACCCTACAAGGCTTGAGAGCTGATTGTTTTTATTATAAGCAAAAAGTGATTTATACTCTAAGTTCTAGGGATCTCCAAAATAAGAAGAAAATGTGGCAGTCTTGCTGAAAGTCGCATGCACAGCCCACATCACATCACAAACACATCACATACGCACACACGCAAGTGTGGAATGACAGTTAGATCCGAACTCTTTCGCTATATCTTGTCATATTTCTAATTTGAAGAATGTAAAGATATTTATTTTTCTTCTGTGACATGCTTCTCAAATGAACCAATACAGGGTTTGCGCAGTTCCATCTGGTCTTCGTGTCGCATCACGTTGTCAGGTTAACGAAGTTTCGCAAAAATATTGCGGAAGCTAACAAATGATTTTTTACCTTTACCAAAGCTTTTACGTTCTAACTAAGTCTTTAATAACCATCCTTCTTATATATAATATTATACGTTTAGTACGTCACAATATAAAAGTACGTGGAAAAATATATGAAAACAGAGACAAAGAAACTATGATATAGATATTTACAGTGAGTTGTATATCACATAATCAATGTTTATATTTATTTATTTTTTTATTATTTTCATATCACCCCCTGCATGCATTCTTGTAATAATGCTTATTGTTGAAATTATAAACTCGTAAACAAAAACATGGTTTACATTTCAAGTAATACAACATGTTTGGGTTAATGATCATGGAGTTTTATGTCTATGACTTTTCTCAACTATCCAGGCAGTAGATAAATAAAAAAAATATTATTTCAACAAATTACTGGGTTTACTTTGTTTTCGCTTCTGAGGACTTTCGCAAACTGCGGGACGCTTCATCCGGACGGGCCTTTGGCAGGTTAGCAGAGAAGACCTTTTATCCAAGATGGTGGATTCCTTGCTTGATTTCCCACCAGGAGACATGTCTTCAGGTAGGACTTGCATTTCATGGCTGGAAGATTGTTCAGAAGGTTGAATGCTACTTAAATTAGTCATATTATCACCAGCATGCACTTCTTCAGGGGCCACGTCTTCAGAAGTCACGTCAGAAGCATTCAAGTTCTCTCTACTGCGCTCCGGTGATTGGTCAGGATGTTGACACTTACTTCCATCTGTCAAGTCCTCCTGGTTCCTGGAAGTCATGTCTCCTGTATGAAACGATTACCAAGGCTATTTTATCTGCATTACGTCACCTCGATATCTCTATAAATAGTTTAAACGTGGAAAAAGGACTTGCTTTAAAAAATACTTTATGCACATGGACCATATTGTCTCAACAATATAACAAAAAATAGCGTGTTGCTGAAGTATTCAATGTGGTTTTTATTATGGAAATTATATTCTTCTTAATGCAAACATTTACATTACCTTTGCTGAGATATAGGTCTGCAATTTTGACCAACTTAGCAGCTTGGAGTGCCTTCCTGAGCTCCATCCGTTCATTTTCCCTGGACACTTCCCTGGACTTCCCTGGACATCTTCCCTGGACATCTCTTCTCCATTGTTTCAGCATATGACGAGTTCCATCACTGGTAACTTGGGTAAACCTCATATTGGTCTTGAGCGCTCTCTGTATGTCACCCTGTATGATTCCCAGATGACCACCAAGGCTTTCAATCTTGGCTTCGTCGGAAAGATCGTCAGCTATCTTCTGTAAGATGTCTGCAAACTCATCATCTGGGGGCTCCTCTCTAGGATGAAACACGGTATACAAAACAAAATCATAAGGGAGGCCAGCGAGCGTTATTATCGGGTATGCTCGCTAAGAAGTAATTAAAACCATTATTTAGCTAAAGAAAGAAAAGGATAAAACAAAGTTACACAGATAATGAGACCATACTTTCTTTCATATCTTATTGTAACTTAGCACGAATAGTAATAAGATACAAATTATGTTAATATCGTCTCCAAAAGAAAGTACTCTGTGTTTGTACATATTCACATTATAAAGCCCATACTGATTCATTTTTCTATAAACTAAAAACATTAAAAAATGCTGATATTCATATTTTTGAAACTGCAATCTTTATGCATTAAGTTTGGACAAATAATATACCTTCAGCATTTCGGAATATTTGTGTGTAAAATAGTAATATACTTTCTTATCCTACACTGCACTCATCCGATTTCCATTTAGCTAACACAAAAATTGTTATGGCCAATAAATCGATAATTAAGACACCATGGTCCGGATATTTGGAATGTTTTATCTGACAATATTAAACACTCTGCATCTCTTTATTCATTTAAAGTCTCAATGAAAACATATTCGCTATCCAAATATTCATGAACATTATAAGGGTCCTAACGGTTTTAATCGTTTTTACATACATGTACATGTATATATTAATTTGAGATGACCAGTTCATTAACAAAACGAAAACTTACTTCACTTGCACACGCCCACATCCACACACTAGGATTTTCCCCTTTCTTTTCTTTCTTCCAACTTATTATATAGATATTTTCTGTAAACAAATCTTTATACTTGACACTCTATTCTCCTACATGTACATACTCCTATAACAACGTCATGTTCCCCCTCACCCATTTCCCTGCTGCTATCGGCTCAAGCATTCACGTTTATGATAGTTGGCCTCAGCGTTTGTCTTAACTGTTTGATTTACATCCATACTTTCAAGTTTTTCAATTAAACTATGTATTTTTTTTCGGTTGGATTTCAGTTGTCACATTTTAAGTGAATCAATTATATATATATTTTTTTTCTATTTGAATTTTTTGTGTCACAAAATATCTGCCCCCCAAAGAAATCAACGTCCTTAATTTTTTCATAATAATTTATCACAGGAATTTAATTGTTTATTTTTTGCAGTAAATTGTAATCTTTTATACACTTCTACTCCTACATAAATTCCACGTTCTCATGTAAACAATTGTTCCGTAACAAGATACAAAAAAGTGGATATGAAAAAAAAAATGTTTTAAAATTGACTCTGGATATTTATGGAACATAAGTTCATGTAAAACCCAGGGGTGATAGTGAGCACTAAAAAACAAATAGGTTTTTTGGTTTCCCCTCAACCACGCCCCCTCGAGTAAAAAAAAGAAAAGAAGATTCGCGGGGAAAAAATGGCATCTAACAACATTCCCCCCTTTCGAGTAAGAAAATTGGGACAAAATTAGGAAACAAATAGGGCAAAATAGGGAAGAATAGAGAAAATAAGAGGGAATCAGGATAAAATAGGGGGGGAAAAATGGTATAAAAAAAAAAAATCCGGATTTTTTTTTTTTTTTTTTAAATAGGGAAGAAAATAAAATCGGGAAAAAATCAGGAAAAATAAAAAAAATCGGGAAACCGATTTAAATCGGGTTTTTATCAGGCCTGAAAACCGTCGTTGACCGTCGCACACAGAATGTAAACAAAAAACAGCAATGCATTCCCTGGCAGTCTTTGTCACTACAAAAAGAAAAACAAAACCATTGTCATGCAAAGGGTAAAGTTACTTCATCTCACCCTGCTTGTAATGTATTACTGCTTCCAAGTCCTCCGGTTGAATTATCCTCAGATGATAATGTGCCTGCCATGAAGGATTGAAGTCCGATTGAATAAAGAAAAAGAAAATATATAAGAGAAAATTATTTGGAATGATCTTTATCGTTCACTTTATCGCTACGTTTGTGTTGTTGTAACTTCTCAAGTGTATATGCACAATTATTACATTGCTCGAGTTTCCCTGGATAATGTCATCGAATGACGTTTTTTTTGTAAACAACAAGAACAACACAAAATCGTATCAATTTAATTTTGAGACCATCTTCAGCTGTGATAAACTGATTATTCTAAATATATGTATTTCCAAAGTAGCAACAATAGTGTAGAGAGCTATATCTATCTATCTCAGTATCTTCTCCCGGTTCGGAGGTTGATTGCAACATCTCTCCATTTCACTCTATCTTCTGCCATTCTGGTGCACTCTTGCAGTTTTAGTCCACTCCAGTTCTTGACATTCTCTTCCCAGTTGATTCTGGGTCTCCCTCTAGGTCTACTTCCTTCCACTTTTCCTTCTAATACATCCTTTATAAGGGTTTGGTGCCTTTTAACGTGACCAAAGTATTTGATTTTTCTCTCCTTAACTAATCCTACTAGTGCAATTTGTTTACGCCCTGCCATGTGCAATATCTCTTTGTTGGTTTTCACTCGTTTCCAGGATATTTTCATCATTCTTCTGTAGATCCACATTTCAAACGATGTTATTCTATTTTCCATGGCCTTGTTTATTGTCCATGTTTCTGCTCCATGCAATAAATTGTCAAAAATTCATTGCATTTTCCCCCGGCCCCCAACAGGAAAAATTCCTCTGTAGGGCCATGCATTATGGTTCAAGGCATGGCCACACAGAGGAATTTTTCCTGTAGGGGGCCGGGGGAAAATGCAATTAATTTTTGACAATTTATTGCATTTTCTTCGTTTTGGGGGATTTGTGGAAGGGGCCGCGTACCCTAGCAAACACTGCGTACAGTCATGATTCAGGGGCTAAGCAATGGCCTCGTTACTGTGAGGCCCCAGGATAAAAATCGTGCTGATCAGCTATATTAGTGCCCTTTTGTGAGGCATTAATCCTCATTACTGTCAATTATGATTTAAGGACGTAGGTTCCCTAGCTGATTAGCATAGTAGCACACATATGATATAGCAGTCACGCAAAACAAACACTCGCAAATTAATATTCAATAAAATCTGAGAATGTATGCCATTATCTAGATCTATTAGAAATAAATAATTTTTAAAAATCCTTCCCTAAACTGGGGTAAAAATAAATATTCCACCATTATGACCAACAGTGTATTCCGAGCAATTTCTTTACTATTATCCAATAATCTACCGAGCCATCTTAAACGAAAACTCAGTATATGTTTCTCAGTATTAACCATACGTAATCCCCCTTGGCTATAATCTTGAGTAAGGATGGATCTTTTTACCTTGTCAATTTTGGATTTCCAAATAAAATTGAAAACTAATTTATTCAATTTCTGCAGACACTTTGGTGGAATCGTGTCTACCATCATTAAATGAACTATTATACTTAAAGCCAGTGATTTAACAACAATGATTCTTCCAAATATTGTAAGGTTTCTGCTTCTCCAGTTATCCAGGAGTTTCTGTAGTTTGGTCAATTTATTTTCCCGACTCAATTTTGTAGCATAATATAAGTCTGCAGATATAAAATATCCTAAGGACTGTACAGGTACATGTACTGTTGACCAACAAAGATCAAGGTCGGAGAGAGACCACTTTCTCTTGACATCTCCAATCCAGAAAAGAACAGTTTTATCTTTATTTAATTTCGGGCCTGCAACTTTTCCAAATAAGTTTAATTCATCAAATATATTCTCTAGATAATTTTTATTTCTAACAAAGAATAAGGTATCGTCAGCATATTGTAAAAGTTTAAGTGTAGAGTGGCACCCTTTAAAATCAAATTTCTGAATGATATTATTTTTCCTAACTCTATTAGCCATGAATTCAGCTGCCAAAATGAACAGTAATGCTGAAAGGGGGCAGCCTTGACGAATCCCTCTCTTGACTGGGAACGTCTCTGATATCCATCCATTAACAATGACTGAACTTGAAATGTCTGTGTAAAGAACCTCGACCCACTTTCGAAACGACGGACCAAAGTTCAATTTCTCTAAACAGTTATTTACAAAAAGCATATCAATAACATCGAATGCTTTAGTGAAATCTACCATCATAATTGCTCCAGTTACATTTTTATTCAACATATATGCAATAATGTCTTTTGTTAAACGAACATTGTGTGCCGCTAGACGACCTTTAATATACCCAGTTTGGTTAGGGTCAATAATATGCTTAATAACTTTTTGTAACCTACGTGATAAAACAGCTGCTATGATTTTGTAGTCACAGTTCAGGAGTGTTATAGGCCTCCAATTTTTCAGGCTTAGACGATCTCCTTTCTTATACAATAGTGTAATGAGTCCTTTCCTTTGAGTATTTGACATAGCTTCGTTAGCATAACACTCATTCAAGGCCCCTACAAGAATGTGATTTAGGTCAACCCAAAACACCTGATAAAATTCTACAGGGATTCCATCGGTACCGGGTGCTTTATTTTTCTGCATAGAGAAAATTGCTTGTTTACATTCTGCAATTGTTAACAGACCTTCACATGAATTTTTATCATTACTATTAAGAAGTGGTATATTTTGTGAGTGAACATAATTTTCAATAAGATCATAATCTATGTTTTCATTTGTATATAACGCACTATAAAATTTCACTGTTTCTTTTAAAATGTCATTTTCTTTGTTTAGTACTCTTTTCCCATTTATTGAAGATAAATGGGTTATTCCCTTTCGAGAAGCGTTCCTTTTTTCCAAGCTAAGGAAATACTTTGTACTTCTTTCTCCTTCCTCCATCCATTTCACTCTAGCCCTTATGCCTGCACCTTTAGATTCAAATTTATAAATTCTTTCTATTTCTACTTTTATTGATCCATAGTTCTTTTTCATTTCAGTATCATTCTTATTTACATCAATCTGTTTTTCGAGAGTCTCTAACTTTTCCTGTAATATTTCTTTTCTGTTCTTCTTCTTAACCATTTTCTTTTTACAAAATTTCTGTGTAAACTCACGTATTTTTATTTTCAACAATTCCCACATTTCAGAGGGAGAGTGGTTTTTTCTTGAACCATATTTATAATATTACGCACACTATTTAAATATTTCTCATCACTCAAAATACTGGTGTTCATTTTCCAGTATCCTGGACCAGTCTTATTTTCTTTTATTCTAATTCTGAGGGATATTGCATTATGACCGGCACGTATTGCCGGTCTAATATCTGCTTTGATTACCTTAACCTGAACGTTCTTGTTTACAAGCCAATAGTCTAGTCTTGATGCTAATTTTAGAGAAGAATTTCGCCATGTAAATTGTCTACTGAGTGGGTTTGTTCTTCTCCAAATATCACACAGGGAATATCGTTTTAACAATTTACAAAAGTTTCGTGGCTTTTTATAAAATTTACTTCTGGTACCTTGAACATCATAATGCACATTTACTACACAGTTCCAATCACCACCTAATATTAGATTAGAATCAATTTCTTTTACATCGCTTGTAATAAGAGTGTGTTGTAAGTTCTTAAAAAATCCTTCCCTAAATTTTTTCTGTGTGGGTGCATACACATTGACAAGAGTATAGATCACTGTATCAATATTTACTTTTAGAAGCAACATTCTACCATCCTTTTGCTTAACATGAACAGTATCTACATTAAATGTCTGATAAAAAAGGATGGCAACTCCCGACGAATGATTAGACCCATGAGAAAAATAACATGATCCGCGCCATTCATTCTTAACAGTGTTTTCTATATCTGATGTCCAATAAGTTTCTTGGATGAAAATTACAGTAGCTTTTTGACATTTAAACCATTGAAATACTTGACTTCTTTTGTCTTTGTTTCTAAGCCCGCGGGCATTTAAACTAATAAAGTGACAGACTGACATTTTATGGAATAGGGTGATAGTGGGTTACAAAACACTCTTTAACATAAAACAACTCAAGACATGACATTCATTTCTTCTTAGATTTTGTTTTCGTACTTCGCTGTTTCCTTTTCTGACTGTTAGTGCTTCCTGATCTTAGACGATGCCTAACAAGTTCAGGTGACTCTGCTGATATATCAGAGTACTGCAATTCATTGATGTTGCGTCGAACTTGCACCGCTGTGTCACTGTGAGAAGCTCCATGTGTGATTTCTGGTGTTGGAAGCGTCTCGTTGCTAGGTGTAAGGGTACTTGATGAATCCTGTTGCGAAATGCGTGTAGTGGCTGCGAGTCGCGTAATCTTCGCTTGCGAATCATTGCTGCATGGAAGCCGATCTCGAGTACGAGTATGCTTCGAAGGTTCGCTCTCGTCGTCTCCGTCGTTGGTAGAATCGTCGCTCCGTGTATGCGAGTCGGAGGGGCCGAGGACAGCGCTTTCTGTTGCAGCTTGGCGTTGTTGCTGTAGAAATTGCGTAATCGTACTTTGTTGTGCACCAGCAGAAGACTCGCGTGGTTTGGTGGGGGCCGTTGCTACAGAGATGGCTTCTGAGATGACTTCGGCTCGATCATTGTGGCATTCGGCAGAGGCGTCGCGTGGAGGACTAGGCGTGCTGGGGTGGGGGTTGGGGTCACTCATAGTTGCCGTGCAGTCTCTCTGATAGTGTCCAGGTCTGCCGCAAGAGCGACATATCACCTCACTCTTACAGGTGGAACGATGATGTCTTTTGATTAGGCAATTGGAACATACCGTGCTCTGGTCGTTGGGGAGTTGATCGGCGTGAAACACTCTACCTTTGAATGAGCCGAAGGAGACAAACCTTGGGAGGGGTTGGGCTGGTTTTTCGATGAACAAAACCCTGTCCCCTGTAAGGCACTCTGTGAGTCTACCGTCGACTCTTAGACGCTGAAGTATTGTCTTTCCAGACACCTTAAGCTTCCTAGATTCAAATTCATTCAGGATGTCCACATCATGAACTGACAAGGGTATGTTCTTAATCAAAACTCTGGTTAAGTTTTCATTGTTAGCTGGGAGGATTGTTTGCTCAATGATATGTCCATCGAGTTTCAAACATATTCTAGCTATAGGCTTATTCTCTGTTCTACTAAAAATCATTGACTTAGTTTTCTTGACATTCATGCTTAGACCAAACTCTTCACTTTTGACTTTTAAAATATCCAATACGTGTTGTAAATCTGCTTCATTCTCTGCGCAAAGTACAGTGTCATCAGAATAACGTAAGTTATTAATATCCACACCCCCAATACTAACACCTTTCATATCTGAAATTTCCCTGAATACCAACTCTGTGCACAAGTTGAACAGAGATGGGGACATTACGCACCCCTGACGTACTCCTCTTTTGATTTTTGTGTAACCTGTAATTTCATTGTTAATTTTGATGGAAGCCGTCTGCTCCCAGTAAAGTTTAGATATAAGACGTATGTTCTTACCATCTAGATTTAGTTTTTGTAAGCTTTCAATCAATTTGTCGTGGTGAATTTTGTCGAATGCTTTAGAGTAGTCAATAAAGCACACATATATTTCTTTATTTACTGCAATATACCTTTCTGTCATCATTCTCATACAGAATATTGCTTCTCTAGTACCACTTTGAGGTCTGAAACCAAACTGTTCCTTACCTACTTCATTGTCAATTTGAATTTTTATTCTGTTGAGAATGATCTTTAAGAGCAACTTGGTTACATGGCTCATAAGGCTAATTGTCCGGAAATCTTCACATACACTTGCCTTAGGCTTCTTTGGAATTGGCACAAATATCGACTTTTTCAGATCTTCAGGAATATGCCCTGTATTGTATATCATTTGGCAAATACTAGTCAAATGTTCAATCCCAAATTCTTTTAAGGCCACAAATTCTTCCCGTGTTATCCCATCTGGGCCTTCAGATTTAGAAGTTCCCAGTGAATGCAGAGCTTGTTTAACTTCTGATTCAAGTATACTTGGAACCTCGTTGTCAGTAATTGGAAGTTCTGGACCTCTATCATCGTCAAATAGGTCTTGGATATATTCTTCCCATCTTTGTTTAATATCATCTTTTTCAAAGAGGGAAGACGTTCCATCCTTGTTCTTGATACATCCGCTTGCTGCCTTGTTTTTCTTCTTCTTAAAATGCTTGATTTCTCTGTGCATTTCATTTGTTTGGTTTGTCTTGGAGAAATGTTCAATTCTAACACATTTTTGAGTTAGCCATTCTTCTTTTGCTCTTTTACATTCATTATCAATTTCTTTATTGATGTCCCTGTATGATTTGGAGTTTCTGACTTGCTTTTGCCTCTCCTGCATCAAGTTCAGAATCTTTTCTGTCATCCATGGTTGTTTTGCTGGTTTCTTTTTAGTTGGTAGTGTCTTATTTCCATGCTGAATGCTTTTTTTCAAGCATTTCCATTCCACTTCTAGTTTCTCAATGTCATTTACTTCAATACTTGTTTGTTCTATTTCTTCTGTGAATAGACAATTATACCTATTTCTAACTTCCATAAGATATTTTTCTGCTATGTCTGTTTTATTTAGAGCTGTGACATCCGGAAGAGAGTTTCTTTTTGTTTTGGGGGTGTATTATTTAGCTTTATTTCAACTTCTGCCATCACCAGGTTGTGATCAGAATCTATGTCAGCCCCTGGGCATGTCTTTACCTGCTTGATACAATTCTTGAACCTGTTCTTTGTTAAAATGTAGTCGATCTGATTTCTATAAACATCTCCTGGGCTTTTCCAGGTGTAGGTTCTTCTTTTATGTTGTTGGTAAAAGGTGTTGGTTATCAGTAGATCATGTTCCTTACAGAACTGAACAAGTCGATCACCCCGTTCATTACGATGGCCTAGTCCATATTGTTCAACAATCTTTCCATCCTTACCCTCTCCGACTTTAGCATTCCAGTCACCTATCACGATAACAACTTCTGTTGATTTACAATGATTTAGCATTTCATCTATTTGATCGTAATATTTTTCTAATTGTTCATCACTGTAATCGCTGGTTGGGGCATACACTTGAATTACTGCTAGGTTAAATGGTTTAGCTTTCAGCTTCATTAACATCATTCTCTCATTTAATGTCCAGTAACCTAGAATGTGTTTCTCGAGATTTTTCTTGATTAACATTCCAACACCATGTTGGTGTTTTTCTCCTCCAGAGTATATAAAGGTGTAATCATCTCTCTTCACGCATCCATTATCAGTTCACCTAGTTTCCGCAATACCTATAATATCTAGTTTCAACCTATAAAGAGACCATATTTGACTTGAAAAACTTCATATTATAAGTATTTTTAAAACATAGCCAATAATGGGATGGGAGTTATATTGTATAACGTAAAGTAACAAACTAGTTGAAAAGGAACATTACCTTGAGCTTGTTTTCCAGAAGTCCCCCAAGGAATGAAACTCCATTGATGTGTCTCTCCTTTCTTCTTCTGCTCTGCTGATCGTATCTCACTTTCTAGTTGAATTTTTGTCCTTAGCTTCCAGTTCTCACGCTTAAGTTGCTCCACAAACTGTTCCTTAGCCTCAAGTTCCTTCTTCCAGTTTAATTCTATTGACTGTTTTTCTTTCTCAAATCGCGCCTTGTCTCCCTCTCTTTCTTTCTTTAAGTCTTCAACTTGCTGTTTTAGAGTCGTCTCGTCTTGCCCTCTCTCCGCTACGATATCTGTCAAAGCGTCTACGCGTTGTTGCTTAGACTCGAGTTTCTTCGTCATTTCTGCTGCCAGTGAGCGCTTCTCTTTCTCAGCTCTTGCTCTTTCGTCCTCCTTTTCAGTCTGTAGTCGCTCAACCTCACGTCTTGCCTCTTTCTTGGTTTTCTCATAGAGCGACTTACATCTTGGATTCTTGCATATCTTCTTCAGGTCATCAGTTGCTAACGCTCTGTCGCCTCCTTTGAGGCATCCATGTATAAGGTCAAGCCACTGGAACTGTTTCGCATCCGAGCGAATGTCACCAGGCACAGGTATTTCGTAGAAATCAGTGATCCCGAGTTGCTTTAATTCATTCCTCGCTAGGGGGATGTATTCGTCAGAAAGTAAAGCACATAGAGGGGTGCGGCCTAAACAAACAAAACATATCCAATGAGTTTACTCGAAAATACGTCCAAAGTCATGATAATTTTATGACATCTGTATCTTCATACCATACATAGGTCACATACAGGTGTATATATTATATATATATATTATTATTTTTTTTGGGGGGGGGGGGGGCGGTTGACACAGTCAAAGGAATGGAGAAAATCTGAAATGCTTCTTCATCTCTATATGTGTTTATCAGTATTCTTAGTGGCATAGAATATGCTGCCATATTTAAGTTGTAAATAGATGGGCAAAATTGAGAGAGAAAAGTAGGGAGGGAGAGAGAGAGAGAGAGAGAGAGAGGGAAGGGTGATAAAGGAAGGAGAAAGAAAGAGGAGCCGGAATAAGGAGTAAATGTAGTGATTAATGAGTAATGAAAATGTTAATGAAATGTAATATGCATGGTAGAAACGATAGTCGGGACAAACATGATAGAATAGACTGATGATAGTGTTTATGATATTAACTACAACCACGTTTGGTTCGATTGATATATAATACCGCTATAGTGTAAGCACTGCCATACTATATTTAACTTTAATCGGCCCAATGCCTCGGCTCAAAATTAAAAAGCTGTTTCTCGTACAAGGAAAATGGATATTGAGCAACAAATTACATTTTATGGTACACAAGTAGATAAATGAAAGATATTATATTTTATGCTTAATTTATGTTTCATCCAAATATAGCGTCATAATCGTTTCATCATTTATGTTTAAATTGTTGGCTTTGGATTGTCAGATCATTGCATTATGTCTCACACGTAGATCCATGTTCAGATGATTGAAGTCAACCATGTCAACACAGAGGCTGGGTAGATGTTTATGGGTAATGGTACATAATACACACCATGCATGTTTCAAATGAATTAACAGGTCGGTCTCAAAACACAAAATCTTGTAAAATCACAATGTTTATTCGGTTGATACGATACGTGCATGCATATAAAATCTTATAGGAAATGAAACATTGCAATGGATGCTATATGATTATTATTTTAGTGAGGAAATATATCATAATTCCATAGACTTATTAAGCAATATAGGCATGCATAACAACAGGTAAGAATCAAAATGCAATTCACGAAGGAAGGAAAGGATATTACATTTTAGGAATTTGACCGGACACAAAACATATACGTGAACAAAATTTACCAACCTGCATATACAACAGTTTAATGCGTGAAAGTAACTTGGCAAGTAAAATATTGTTTATTAATTCATGCCTCCATGTATTTATTCATTTACTTGTTACGGTGGTGTGTATCACCGCATTGTTGTGTATATAGTGTGTATTAACGGTGTAATTGTTTATTAATTCAAAATTGTTTAAAAATACACTTTCATATGCCTTTAGTTTATTGTCCTACCTACCTACCTACCATTAAAGATTAGGAGCAAACTCACCTGTTACCTCCTTTATCTTTGTGATCCAATTTTTGATGATTTGAAAATTACCCGAGCTGGAGCTAGAAATGAGAAAATACCCCGATTCAGAATCATTATGTTTCACATGGACATGATTAAAGGGTTAATGATGATAAGATGCGTACAATTTGACTCTGCAAACCGCCCCCTACCGAAAGCCGCCCTCACAATAAAATATAGTGTATGTATTTCTTATACACTACAATGAAGTGTTGTTAGTGCAGTAAGGTGTGTGCTGCAGATACCCTGTCTTCCAAAGGCGTTAACCGCTAAATAGGGCCATTATCTTGCCTTCCATTAACATGGAGGCTAAATCGTTTCTGCCCTCTTTGCAGTATGACGAATACCTCTTACCGATATGAAAATACACTACTCCCACATGCAAATATCAGACTTGTTGTAAGTTTGTTATTTTCAAGTAATAATAATCAATATTGACCCCTTCAATTAGCACCCCTCCTAGACGAGAAAGAAATACAGAAAATGACGTGAAATGATCTTCATGAATAATTATAACAATAATTTGTTATCTTTGACTCGAACATGTAAAGTTTTAACATTCGAAATTCGATGTTTTCAATCTCCGTCACTATGCTCTCTCACAAGACCTCTTGTACTATTAAAAGGCCGCCAAAGTCGAGGTTTGGGGCAAATGCTAATCTTGAAAAAAGGAGCTAGGAGTTTGTTTTCCTCGTACTCCTCGCTAGATAATATAACATTGTATAAGGGGGGGGGGGGGGGGGGGTCAACTCACTTTTGTCGCCCGGCAGGCGTAATAACAGTATTAACCCTTTTTAAAAATCTAATAATGTATTAGTATATGGACTTAACTTTAACGCTCAAAAATACAGATTCAAGTTGCCAAAAATCTCTCTTTTTTTTATTGCTCCTGGTTGCTATGCTACCTCGAATGTTAATAGATGGAAAATATCTTATTAGTGGTTCACTCTTATGAAGGGGTTATGTTCAATCTCATTATCATAATTTGGAAGTAGTCTGTACATTGTATGTACTAGTACTAGTTAGGTTAATCGTGATTACAATCTTAAAGGCTTTAAAGTCATATAATCGATTAGGCATATTCTATTTATGGTCATTCTGAAGAAAAGTTAATTTCAAAACCGATGATATCCCATTAAGCTTGTGGATACTACTCATGGCAGTGCTCCTTCTATTCCTTCCATTATAACCCTACCCTGCTACCTTCTCATGCATAATTAATAGGCGATGAACACAAAAATGGATAAAGGTGTACATACAAGAAGGCAAAGTATAATTCTTTGATCGAAAATAGTCAAACGCTGCTATTTGAACATTTCATTTTTAAGAAATCAGATTTTGTTTTCCTTGTTTTGATGGGGCGGGGGTATGCAAACAGTTATGGGGCTTTCACATATACACTCCGGGCCCCGTAAGGCGAGTGAAAACAGACATTTTGGGAATTTTCGGCCGGTGTCTGGCCGGCTGCCGTAAAGTTCCTACGGGCGCCGGGACAGTTTTTTTTTAAGCCGTATGGGCGCCGCGGTGCTGAGTTGGCTGCTCCCAATTCTTCCGGCGTTTTTATCTGACCGTTAAGCCGTAAAAAGCCCGTAAAGGGCCCGTAGGGCATCTTACGGGCCCCGTGCGGGCTCCGGACGGTGCCTAGAGGGCCCCTCACGATTTGTGAGGTTCAATTCTCATGAAAACTCTTTACGGCCGTCTTGCGGTGCTCAAGGGTGCCGTACGTGTACCCTACGGCTCCCTCACGGGCCCCTCAAGAGCCCCGGATGATATGCACAACAACAGGCGTCTGCCCTCCGGGGGCCGTTTGAAATGAATATTGCCCGTGCAACATATCTTGGAAATTGATTAAGGGGACCTAGTGACATACTTCTAAAGGAAAGGTGAGTTTTTGTGTACGTTATTATGATCATAATCAGTGTGTCAGCCCTAATTGATTAGTCATTTAATTAACTTGTACTGTAATAATTGTTTCTCATTAAGCGCGTTTACACATTTTCGAAGCGCTAAAAACATTTTGTTTTCTTTAGATTATTGAGAAAAACAATTATTATTCGATTTCAGTAAAAATATAAATGGGTCAAGTGAATATGAAAAGCGAGAAAAAAATACTCACTCAATTAACAGGATCATACATCCAACCTTCCCAGCAAGGTCTTGTACAATGGCATATGCATCTCCTTCAACAAGACCTGGTAAGATGGTGAGAGAGAACGTATTTTATGCATTGTGCATGATGAACCTTTGGATACGATTTATCCTACATGCAGAGGTAGAGAGAGAACAAAGTACACACGCTTGTGTAGTTCTATAAATTACATGCGAAATGCCAGAGTAACACAAATTAATGAATTGTTTGTGGAAAAAGATTAAAGGAACCCATACAAAATACTATTTTGTAATTATAAAAAAGTGAACATAATGTGTTTCATGAAGAAAATCTTACATGGATTTGAAAGGCGTGGAATCTTACTAAGAAGGGGAAGCCAAAAATGATGATGAATCTATGAATCTATGAAGGCCTATAGGTATATATAATGCCATGTGAGAATTTTGTAAGAAGTGCGTGGGAAGTAATTTCACAATTCCAAAACCAGAAATAGGAACACCATAACAACATCAAAATGAGGATGTTTGAAAAGCCCAATACATTACTCCCTTTGTTTGAGTTTCATGATATTGAAATCGTATTTGAGAAATGTTTGTTAGGGCCCCTTATTTGTTTATCCCTATATGATTTTGAGAGAGAAAAGGGTTAACTATATAATTATATAATTATTCGCAGTATCTTTTCATAATCCCCATGTGGTGATCTGACGTTTGACCATTTCGAAAACCTGTTTCCGCAATAAATAATTCCTCCATTTAAACGATAGAGGTGAAACGATGTCAATAGTTAATCGGTTACTCAGGCGTATGTCATGGTTTATGTATTAAATAAACAAACAATATAAATGTTCAAGACATCTGCAATTTAAACATACTATTTAACATTCAAAGCGACTGAGTATATCTATTACCTTGTTAGATTATAATTGTGATCTACCAAAGTGAATGTAATGCTTTAGCACAGTTTGTATAGTCTCTTGGTTTTGCCAAACCTCCATTTTTTTACATTTTTTGGTGCAGATTTCCAACACGCAAGTTGCGTCTGATTTCCCTTATTTTATGAAATTGGCAAACAAGTGAATTCTAGAGACATTGGAGAACAAAATAGGAAATAACAATTAATTATTTGTATTACCTGACATATTTAGAGTGTATAGACATCCTACCCAATACTGGTTTATTAAGGGCAAAGGGTATTCCGTTGGTTTAGTAATATTTAAGACATAATTTGCCCATACCATCATTTATTTTACCAAAAACATACCTCGAGAGTAATTTTGTGCTATGACAGATATAGAATCGGTCAGGTATTCCTCCTGATCTTCAGTAGATGTTCGACGTTTATCAGCGAGCTTGCTCGCCTCTACGTCTCCATGAAGAGCGCGCCTCAGGGCAGGGACTAACCGGACTGTATCGTACGTACACCCGAAAGGATCAATCATACCAATGACAAGCTTATCATGAAGCACCACTCGTCCATCATCGCAAGGTACTGCCTTTCCTGGTTTGTACGACAAGATTTTATGTCGCATTGTAGCTATCCTCGTCTTCAAAACTGGGTTTGAAAAAGCCATTTTGAATGGCTACCTGCCTACGTTTGAAGAAATACAAATTAATGTAATCAATGAAACCAGTATCTAAATGCAAGGCAAAAAATTGCTCAAGATATGGCTTTTATAGACTCCAGTGATAATTGGTTCGAAAGGACATCAAATATCAATTTATCTATGAAATGTTATTACGTTATACTTAGGCATGTGTATCTTATATTCATCGTTGCTACACGTATTTTTTTTATTGAAGAAAGGGTCAATAGGCTATGCATTTTGTATTTTCAATATTGTATTACGTATTTAGTAGAAATTATCGTTACTTGTGCATTAATAAGTGAACCTAATTATGTATGCAAGGTGACTAATTCGTGCACTACCTTATATTTTTGTCACCCTCCCAAGAGTTATCACGTGCTCTGATGTACGTACTACCTACATGTGATATTTCATTAATAAAGGTAATAAAATGAAAAAAGGAGAACTGTTAAGAATTTGAAGATCATTGAAAAAAAATGAGACGACATTAAGTTGCCCGTAGGTGCAACTAGTGTAAGGTTTCTTGAATCATGATTCGAATGGAAAATCCCCATTTACTTTGTTTAAAAAAACACATTGAGTAGATCTAAGAAAACATATACATACCTGTAGTGTTGTCCAGGGGATTTTTAAACTGTTTCTGTGGCTGAATAATTATAATTGCAACTCTCCTGAAGCATAAATGTTTCCTTCTTTCTCCTCCTGTTCGTCCTCAAATCCCTTACGCCGAGCCGGACAACTATTCATAATGAATGTGATTCAGAACATGCATGTGTATTAGCCTATGGCAATCTCACTTGCTACATGTAATGTACATGACCCAGCGAGTCAGCGTGAAAAGAGCCACTTTCACTGGGGAATCCCCCTATGTTTATAGCGCCATCTATAGCTCAGATAGTACCTATATACAATTTGGTATATTTTTAACGTATTTTTTACGAGTTTAATTTTCGTTCTAGTGGCCTATATACTGATGCATCTTTTGTTTCTATTAAAATGGTATTGATTGATTTGACTCATTATCACAAAGCTGCCCCTTCCCAAGCCAACCCCCTTTACCCTAGTCTGCAAGCACAGACCCTAATTTGACACTTTATCAAAAAATCATTGTGCCTTGAGAGAAGCCTAGCCCAGCTACCTACTGGTGGATCAAGAGCAGCGACCTACAGTACATGGCCTATGGTAGTCTTATGGTGCAGACTCACTTTTACGACTGACCAGGGTGTGTGCTTGCAGACTACCCTTACCCCATCAATGTATTAATGTGTTAAGGCATCCTTGTGAAAACCAACGACCCCAATACTTTAAAGGTGAAAGGCTCATAATAGATGAATCTTCTTCTTCTTCTTCCATCCCAAGACGAAAATCCAATTGAATCCCCATTGAATGTCCCCATTGAATCCAATTTGGAGTAAATGGAAAGTGAAACAATGGGTACCCATTGAAACCAATTGGCAATAGGTCCCCATTGAAACCAATGGGAACATTGCCAATTGGTTCCAATGGGGACCAATTGCCAATTGGTTTCAATGGGTACCCATTGTTTCACTTTCCATTTACTCCAAATTGCCAATTGGTATTGAATTGGGATTCAATGGGGATATTCAATGGGGATTCAATTGGTAAATCGATCCAGTTAGAAGAACCAGTGATAAATTATTGATACTTCATAATCGATATTGGCAACTGTCCACCAATTAGGTATATTCCAATCTCATTTGCATTAACTTCATCACAAAGATCATTTGAAGTGAATTCAAGAGTTTCATTTACAGTGACATTGGCTCGTACAAATAATATATATATACTAAATATGTATATTGTTTCTTGGTTAGTAATCATATAATCAATATATAAATCAATATATCTATTGCTAAAACGTGAATGTAATTGTAACATGATCAGACAAAATAATCTATTGGTTAATAATTGCTGAAGGAATAAAGAAATCACAAAATTGATGTGCATTGTCATAATTTGCTTAACAAATCATGATAAATTTATTTTTCTGTGACACGTGTAAAGTGATAATGAATATTCATGAGATGCCTAGATTTGTTGGTTTCAATGGGACCAATTGAAGTCCAAATTAAGGCCAATTGGTCCAATTGAAACCAATTGGGGACCCATTAAAGTCCAATGGGGCCAATCCGGACAAATTGAAACCAATTGGGGACCCATTAAAGTCTAATGGGGCCTAGGCCAATGGGGCCAATGGGGCCAATTTGTCCAATGGGGCCAATCCGGACCAATTGAAACCAATTGGGGACCCATTAAAGTCTAATGGGGCCTAGGCCAATGGGGCCAATGGGGCCAATTTGTCCAATGGGGCCAATCTGGACCAATTGAAAACATCTGAGGTCCCATTGAAACCTGTTAAAACCTATTGAGACCAATTGAAACCAATTGAAACCAATTGAAATTTCAATTGGTGTTCAATTGGTTTCAATTGGATTTTCGTCTTGGGATGCAGTTAAGTGCTGCTTCAAGGTGATGAAGATAATCAAAATTTGAATGGTTTATTATTAAACATTTCATCGGGTCAAAAGGCCAAATTGCAATTTTCTATTTTTACATATTAAAGAAAACAAAAATGTATACAATCATAATAAAACTTACAGAAACAACAAGAGAAATGTGACTGCGTCTCCCAGACCTATATATGCCTCCGCCCTACATTCAGTATCGGAAACGACTGGAATTAGTGGTAACATACCACGATGAAAACGATAAGGCTAAAACCTTCCATGTCAGAAATTAATTGACCCATGTGACCTTTGACCTTGTTGTTGCAATTTATATCAATCGCAAGTTTTAGGATAGTATCAATCGTAACTCTGTGTAAAGTTGCGATTGATTCACCATCAATCGCAACTTAGAATAAATCAATCCCGGAGCGGGGGTGGGGGGGGGGGGGGGGGTACTCAGACTTGGTTTGGATGGGGGTGTGCCGCTGAAGCCTCGAAGCCCCTATCCATTATTAAGGGACATTTTAGGGCGTTTTTCTCGAAAAAAAAGACTCATTTTCCCACAATGGTACACCCATTCAATTACAATCATGGCTGCCATATCATGATAATGTTTGTTGTAGAAGAGGAGGAGAGGAGACGAATTCAAAAGAGTTTTTCGTGATCGCACTCAGCCCATGCAGAGACATCGAGAGAAAGTATAGGTTTACAAAACAGGGATGCCTGACCTCGTTTGATTTATCGGGGCCAAAACTTAATCACACCACAGGAAGCCAAGAAAAATAACCAACAGTCTTTTTCAAGACTACACAAACAGTCCTTTTCAGGACTACACACCCTCAAGAAAGATTACCGAGAGTCCTTTTCAGGAACTCTCAATCCTCTCTCTCTCTCACATGATGCACCCGCAAGCCTACTGTTAATCTACATCACCGTGCAAGTCGATACTTACAAGCAGCATCTAAACGACTGTTCATTTGAAATATGTACAAGACCGGAATTCCAATAACAGTACCAAAGAAAACGAAATAAAATTGAATACATAAAATATGACGAGATAAGATAGATACAATCAGAATTATTATCACTAACATTACAAAGAACACTTTTAGCTTTAACACCAAATGTATCATGGAACACTTTCAGGAAATTATATATAGTAATGCACTTTTATGATAGAAGGGTACCTGGAATTCTATAACCACTAATGAAAGGTTTTATTGGGTATCATATTCTTAAAAAGAAGCCATATCATTTTATTTTACCTTTTTATTCATTTTTTTTGTTACAATACATTCGTAATATTTAAGACAGGTGAATATGCTTTTTAGGTCTGGCCAAACAACTGTCTTAAAAATAAACCAAGAAGTGACTGTTGTTTTCTTTAAACGATTAAACAGTTGTATAATGAATGTTTAAGGGATCACCAACATTAGACGATATTGACCCACTCTTCATGAAAGTCACGTGCTCTACCCGCATGGGTACATAGAACTACTTACACACACACACACTTTATCTCTCTATCTCTCTCACATCCCCCTCTTTCAGGCCCACTTTCTCCAATACCCTTCTAGATTCCCTCTTTCCTCGGTCACTTTACAGCAAACCCTATTTCTCCATTGCCTTTTCCTCATCGATAAGTCTTTTCCAAACCTCTTTCAAACGCCCCTCTTCCCTACCCCTTTGAATTTTGGCAGATATTCTCGTTCACTTACTCTTTCTCTCTCTTTTCTTCCCCCCAAATGCTCATGCAATTTCTATGAAAGAAAGAAAGAAAAGAGAAGAAAAAAGGAGTAACAGAAGAATACGGAGAAGGAGAAAAAGAATACGGTAAGAATAACAAAAGAAGAAAAACGAAGATGAAGAATAAGAACAAGAAGAAGAAGAAGCAAAAAAAGGACAGTATTGCTGGAAAGTTCTCATATTTGTTCTCACTTTCTCCATCAACATCTCCCCTTCACTCTTTCCATCAGCATTACACACTCTCTATAATTATGTTATATAAAGATATAAAAGCACATGGACATGAATCCCATTTTGATACTGTATTTCACATTTTCTGGCATAATTTATATTTTCCATCAACATGAGACAAAAATAATCATTTCAGAGAAAAAGCTATCGTCGCTTGTTTTAAGCAGAATTGTGTACTCGACTATCAACAAATAAAACCAAATATCTTCTTTTTTTGTTTTTTACCCATGTCCATCACCAAATATGCGAACATACAGGCCCGAATTCACAAAGGAGGTTTGTCGACAAACCTATATATGTGTGTCATATGACGCGTTTCGATGCGTTTTTACAAACCTTTTAATAGGGCATTGAAATGGCCCTTAAGTTGATTTTTGAAATCTGCTATCATACTAAGTAATTTTTTTGTTTCAAAAAGGCATAAAATCAGTAAAAATAAATCTTGTGACCTATTAATGTGAATCTTGAAAGTGAGACATAATCATATAATAAAAGAGATGATAAATCTAGGCATAAATATATCTAGCATGTTGCATAGAGGTACACAGTACAATGCATTTTTCAATGACAATGGCTTTGGAAAGAGAAATTAAAATAATCACATATAAATTAACAATACACTTACATGTACACACACCAAATTGGTATAACAATACCATTAATACCATTACAAAAAGGATTTACCCACACATTAAATATTTGTAGTTCATTCTTACATTTATGGATGTAATATGCGCACATAATAAGCTAATGTGCAATTAAATATAATAATAGGTGGATAGTGTTAAAACAAATATAATATCTATATAAATCACATCTTCATTGAACCATACTCCCTTCGTCATTGTTTTCTTTCCCTCTCTCTGTCTCTGTTCCCCTTCTACCTCTCTCTCTCTCTCTCTCCCCTAAATTGATCCCTCTTTCTATAATGAAAACATGGCATTCAGAAATCAGTTGTGTACATGTAAACATGATCACACCGAGCTCCATCCAGAAGCAATTTCAATAGCCTTGTCCATCAGTGACTGTAATGCCCGAATGAATTACGTAACACAAACATGATTTTGATGGACATATGGCAGAGTACTGAACTTGCCCTAGAGTCGATTTCTGCGATGTCACTGAGATCTTGAATTGTCAAATTTTCTCATGATACAAATATTCATAACGATTTCCATATAGCATGATGTAATGAATGCATTCATAATTTGCACATTACTACCATCGTATAAGATACCTACAGCCAACCGCTCACTACAATCGGACTACAATCACATTTTGGAACAATTTGTATTAGCTGTATCTGAATCTGTTTCTTTTCTATACCTGATCCTCGAAGTGATATATATCCTTGACCGTCTCCGGACACCTACACCCTGGACATCCACCCCCAGACATCTACCCCCTGGACATCCACCCCAGTCAACTACCTCCTAGGACAACTACCCCCTAGGATAATTACCCTCTAGGATGACTACCCACCGGAACAACTACCCCCAGGACAGTTACCCCCGGACAACTACCCCCCCCCCAGACAACTAAAGATTTAGCTTTTATTTGGACTAGAAAGCTTAAAAGCACTCGAAAATTCTGGTTGTGCTTATCATTATTCAGAAGCTAAATGATGATAGTTTAGATTTCCATTTGAAATGACCCTTTCTTCCAAAATTGGTTTGCAGGCAGATAGGAGGAGCGTATACTGTGCGATGGGCTTAAAGGGACTAGGTAACATTGTTCAGATGAGAGAAAATGGTGCTAAGGTATTGACTTCAATGCTAGGTGTACAATTAAAGATAATCTGAAAGTTTGAGCAAAAACAGACCATTATTAATGATAAAAATTGAGGAAAACTGATATGATCAATTCCTTAATTCTCCCAACTATATTATTACAATTGAATTACGTTTTAGGTGAATTAAAATCGTCACAAAGCAATGAATTGGCTCTATATACCGTTCCTGACATTGAAGAGTTGAAAGATTTTTAAAAGCCTGTCTTAATTCTTATTTTCATGGAAAAACGGTTGGGGAAATTCAAAAATCGCTTTAGAGGGTGTCACACAGTGACGCCTTCCAAGAAAACCATGAACATCTTTGTGGTTTGAGAAATTGTTCAGGATTTGTTTGCATGATAGAGGGTTAGTAGGCCTACAGTAGAAGGAATATAATAAGTAGCATTTCATACAAAAATTACGCAGTTTTTTCCATCAACCTTCAACAATGTTACTGAGTCACCGTAATATAATCCTAGATCAAGATCTTTTGAAAAAATCAATGCAGGGTGATTTCAATACCCTATTGTATATCCCTTTATAAACTGATTACGGTAAGTAATATGTCATTGTCATGTTCACACATTTCAATAGGTGATGGATGCACAAGGCTACTTAAAGATACAGTTGAGTTCTGGTCATGCGATTGCATAGTGAAAGAAACGGCGTGGAATCGATCAGAATGGGTTGGTCATCTAGCATTTAAGTATTGGTGTCTACTGCAAGGTTCTGGAATCATCGAACTGATGAGAAATTTGGCCCAGTGTTGGTAGAGTTACAAGCACTGTACACAGACAAATGAAGATGGGACTAAACAAACATGTGGCATAAAAATCTGTCCCGATTTTTATGCGATTACATGACAATAATGACATATTTCGAATATTAAGGCATTTGAAGAGCCATGCTTTTCAGGGAACATCTTTTATCTGATGTTCTTCCACACTTGCATAATAACAATGATAACGCTCATAATTTGTTTTTCACCTCTTCCCATAACTCAACCTTCTCTTTAAATTGCATTAGGTTGATTTTTGTTACTTGATATCGAGTTCTAGGTAATGAATCCTGCTTGCTACAAACGCAATGACCACTACACCACAATATCTTGATATTATTAGTATTCCACTCTATCCCTTTTGTGACTCTGAATGACACAATAATATTTCAAGAAAAAACGGAAGAATTACACATACGGAAGCAAAATATATACATATACGAAGATGAAATAATTCATCTTTAAAGGTCCGTTCACATAAGGCATTAGAGTAGAGTGCCTCAGATTTCAGTGTCATGATAATGATTAACCACATTTACACAGCGCCCTATTTCTAATGGACACTACTTTACCAATAATAACACTATTCAGTTCTTGTATAGCGCATTATATAACGTCCCTATGCGGTTCCAAATTAGAGCTTTGGAAATGATTACCCTAGCTTTAGCTCCGGCAGCCGATATCAGCCCACAGTGAATTTCAAGGGATAATCCAAACAGGTACCCACTTACCTTACCTGGGTCAAGTGTACATGGCAAAAGGACATTAGTGCCAAATACATAGGCCTTGCGCTTACCCATCACATGTTTTTTTTAATGCCTCTAAGGTTTTTGAGGTTTACTTGGACATATGTGAACGAAGCTCAAAAAGATGAAAATAATAGTTTTGGTAGTGGCAATCAAGATCATAAATTCAATTCAATTCACAGGTAAGCTTTACCCAATTTGAACATTTTTTAACACTAGCTGCACTACCCCACAAGACACGACATGGTACTTTGCAAAAAAAGCAAAAACTTGCATTTTTCGCTTAAATCTAAGTATTAAAGAAAAATATATCTACAAATTGCACCAAATACTGAATCACTGTCTTTGGGGATGATATTCAATGCATAACTAGCATTAACACACTTGCTTTGGTGCAATGGCTCTACATTTAGAGAGAAACTCTCTAGAAACATTGTAAGAATAATTTTCAATGGAGTTTTTTTTGGTCCCCCTAAAGGTGAACAGAAGTTGAGAATTCTTCCTGAATTCACATCCAGTGAGAGATACTGACATGAGAATACACACATGGGACTACACTTTGTATTTCGGTCTGGATAGGTCAAATTTCATGACCTCTGAAAGTCAGTATGAGCTCTTGCTAACGTTGTAAGAATTATTTTTCAAAATTTATATTAAACATTTCTTAAAATGATTTTTTACAAATTTGTTACGATTTTTATAACTGCTTTTAAAAGCAGAAATAAATGCCCAAATGTTCAATGTTGAAGTGCATTCGCGATATCGATCCAGGCCTCAAATGTGGTCTTTTTAGACAGGTAGTCACTATAGCATGTACACTGAACTTTTGACAAATATCGATAAGTTTCATTGGTTGACCAGAGCTGGTAAAAGCATGAGAGCTTAAAGATAAAGACCAGTTATGGTCATGTGACTGCATTGTGAAAGAAACATTGTGGAATCGATCAGAAAAGGTTGATCATCTAGCATATAAGTATTGGTGTGTACTGCAAGGTTCTGGAATCATCAAAATGATAAGAATTTTGGCCCAGTCTTAGTAAAGTTACAAGCACTGTACACAGAAAGGTGTATATGGACTACGCGACATCTATCAGGTCCAAATAGATATAATAATTTACCAAATATATCAATTAGTAGGGGGTTTCTCTGCAAAATTTGTATCATCACGTCTTAGTCAAAACATATTCTTTCACATGATTGGTAATAAGAGCTTCCATTTCATTTTTTTGAGAGCGGGGCGTTTCCTTGACTGGTTTTTACCTTTAACAGCGCATAGCCAAGAGAGGGCGGCACAACTGGTTTAAAAACATTCATCACAAACAAAGTGTATTACATAACTGCACATTGAACAGAGAAAGAACTGAAGTGCTGTAGTGCTGACAATACCTGGGCCAGTTCTCAATTCAATACTTAGGTCAGAAGTATGAGTATTCTACTTGGTTTCTAGCTTAGATTAAAATACTTTGGTATTCAGTATGATGTTTTGGCTAAGTATTCTACACTAAAGTTAAGACAGCTCCCTAACAGGCTTGAGTCATATATTTTACAGACTTTGATTTGGGAGACATGAGGTTTTCATATGCAGTCATTATAAGCTGCATGTAAATACCTGACATACTGGCCATCAGTATGTATCTTGGCTTACAAGTTGGCCCATTAGATCAAAATGCTGGATTGATTGATTGATTGATTCAAATTTATTCCATTTCATATATCAATTGTTTGCACAATAAAGAACATAGTTGACAAAGTAAGTTAAAAATTATGAAATGAAACAGGAACCTACTGGAAAGCATAGCTTGTTTTTGTAGGTTCCCAAGAATAAATATAATATGAACATTATTTTCATCAATCATTTTAAAGTGATTTAAAGTGACTTAGATGCGATCTGACAAAGACTTGAGCCATTTCACATAGCTAAGCTAAAAACTAAGTAAAATACCAACATAATTAAAGTACTGAACTGAAATACGGGCCCTGATGACTATGAAGTGATGAGAGGTGATATTACACATTGAAGCTTGGCGGAATGAATCGTCTGTACTGCGTAGAACGACAAGGTATCATCCAATACCACATGGGCCCTGAGAAAATGAGAGCAAAAGAACATTAGATCAGTGGTATATCCAGAATTCGGCAGGAGAGTGGGGGGAGGGTTAGGGAACGGGGGGTAAAGGGAGGGGCACAAACTAGGAATGAACGTTCCTCTCTTCAAACTTTTCTAAACTGGTGAATTTCACAATTTGATTTAGATATGATATTATTTACATGGCTGCAGCAATAACTGCATTCAAATAATTTGCAGTTATTTGTGCGTAAGTACTAATTTTGGCCACATTTTCTTTTGAATTACAGTTTTATGACAGGTGCATTAAAATGAATGCATGACCTTGGATTTCTATATACATGTATAAATTCAAATATTTTAGACTGAATTTATTGAATAGCACACAAATAACAATCAAGTTTTTAGTTTTAGGCTTTAACTTCTAAGAGTTAGTCTCAGTTTCAATGTTCAGCTTCATTATCTAAATCTATCTATCATTATTCTATTGACATCAATCTTTTGCAAAGCCCCATTGCAGCCAAGCAAGAATTCTTTTGGAGACAATGACAACAATATATGTATCAAAAACAGGACAAAAACTTTATACATTTTTAAAAATTGTTAAACAGTCCACCATCAACAATGACTAGATTCGTGCTCACGAGTCCTTGGGTTGAGTACTGAGTACCAAACCATCAAGCAATGATCAAATTTAGAGTACGAGATATCGAGGTAGGGCCAATTCAAAATAACGTACAAGCATTTATAGACAAGAATAGGCTATTAGCAACTCGACTTGATGCAACAGTTTAAAGTTATTGCACAAAGTCATGTTGCTCTCAAGTATGAGTACAATAACTCCAACACTGGACCTAGGGGTTGTGGTTGGGGGAGGGTGTTCAGGATTGTTAACATATGCCACAGTAAATTATCGCAGCAAAGATTTTTAAAATGTACTTAAAGGCATTGGGTAACTTTGTCCCAGTTTCTGAAACAAAATCCTGGATTTAGCTCATGCTGCAATGATAATTATAAACCTTTAGGTCAGTCAGGAACCCCATGACTTTTACAAGCCGATCACCTGTCTGATTATCAAGATATTTATGATTGGAAATTGAAACCAAATTTTGGGTTTTCCTAACGGTTTTCATAACACTACAGTCTATTGGGGAAAAAGAGTATGGTAAAACCGGTCACTCAAAGGTTTTTACTTTTTTGAAGCACTCCTTGATTATTTTGAAGCGCGATTTTTTTTGGCTTCAATATTACACCTTATTAGACACTTATAACACGTAGGGCCGTGCATTACAGATTTAACATTGTTAAACGATACCTTTAAGTACACAGCACTTAACATTCTTGTATCATATAACCCACAGCTACTTTTTTCAGACCCCCTACTATTCATTCATTGTAGCCCGGGGCAACATTTAATGAAACAGTCCAAAGTACTGGTTCACCAACATTTTACTTGTGATTCACGCGTTTTAATGGGATGTCAGCGAACTTGTAGTTATGACCGTATCCGGATCCCAACCCCCTAGACATCCCCCCTAGACATCCCCCCGCCCCCTCCCCCCCCCCCCGGATAACCACGCCCAGTCAGCTACCCCCTAGGACAACTACCCCCTAGGGAAACCATCCTCTAGGACGACTACCCCCTAGGATAGTTGCCCGGTGGAATTGTCCTAGTATGGTTGTCGTAGGGGGTAGTTGTCTGGGGGTAGTTGTTTGGGGGGGGGGGGGGGGGTAGATGTCTGGGGGGTAGTTGTCTGGGGGGTAATGGTCCAAGAGGGTGGTTGCTGTAGGGGGTAGTTGTCCTAGGGGGTAGTTGTCCTAGGAGGTAGTTGACTGAGGGGTTGATGTCCAGGGGGTAGGTGTCCTAAAACCACTTATAACAGCTTTGTGAAATGCTACCCAGGTTGTGGTGCTCTGTTATGATATAGCTTACCGTTACCAAAGACCTCCCTGAGTAAATCCATCTTGGTTCTTTGAGTAGCAGTTCTCTGATGGCCTCGATTCTTGACTTGTTCTACTAGCGTCTCATCTTCAAATATTGCGCTTATCTGAAATACGCATCGTTATAATAATTGGGTTTAATCTATGATAACAATATGACGATGGTGATGGTACTAGTGATGATGGTGATGTTGGTAGTGATGATGATAGCACTAGTCATGATGGTGATAACGAAGATGAAAATGATGCATATCATATGATGACTAAGATGATATAAGGATGATGATGATTGTGAGATTTATGATGATGATGATGGTGCTGATGACGATGATGATGATAGTGGTAGTGATGATGATGGTAATGTGGTTCAATAATTTATACCCTTACCAAGTTTTGTAATTTGTTAACTACATGCACAGTATGTAAAAACTTGTCCAGATTTAGGTTTCTAGAGAATTTGACATATCAAAGTAATATCTAAAGTATTCAACAAAGGCCTTAATTCAGCCAATCAACCTTTCATTCTTGAGTTACGGAAAACATGAACAACAAGATGTACAAGGGTATGAACAATTTAGCTGCTAATACTGTAACTGTAAATAGCAGGAACAAGAATGGCTGTGTCGTGAAAAACTATAAAACAGGGGCCTATAGAGGGCAGTAGACTATGAAGTTAAAATTATCTCCACCTGCCACAGCCAGACAACCGAAAAGGACTGTTGACATTTTGCAACAAAAGTCTCGTTTTTGACAGTTAATCCCATAAAGCCTTGAGCTTCACCTCACTTTGTCAGCTTCACCTGTTACTTTCAGAACATTACAGTGAATTATTAAGCCCCAAATAGTCAATCTTGACTGGTTGCTTAACTCTTATCCTGCCACAGGGCTAATCCCCATTGTGCCAAGCCACAAATCCCCCCCAGTGCCAAGTTTATTTTGAGATCATGATAATCAAATTAACGCGATGGTACTAGCAATAGTGCGGGCGAAACACTAGGCACAGTACAATAGACATGAACAATAACTGCTATTACGAATGCTTGCAAACATGCAAGATGCAGAAAAGCGGTAGCTCGCTCGCGTGTACAAAGAACTATAACTGTAGCGTGCATGCAGCCTTATGGCAGGATATGAGTTAATAAAAATACATGTAGGTAGAGGGAACATGAATGGCTGTATCAATAGAGGGCAGTAGACTATGAAGATGAGAGTGAAGTCCACATAGTCTTATATTTCAGACTCTCCTTAGCACTATGAATGAACAGAAAAAAATTATCACCACCAAAATCTCTGTAACTTTTTAAAAACTCGTAAGAAATATACGTTGGTTGCATTTTGATACAATTAGAAGTTTGACATTTTTAAACAAGAATCTCATAAATGGATGTTGGAAGAGTGATGATAGATATTTGCTTACCTGATCGCAGCCGATGGCAGCAACAAACAATCCAAACAGAAGTGATATAACAACAAGGACTATCGAATGAGCTCTGTTAAAAAAAATTAAATAATAGAAAAGGAAGACAAAAAAGAAGAGAATGCTTGAAGAACGTGGCAAAATTGATATTCTAAGATCAGGGCCCCCATCTTAGAAAGAGTTGCGATTGATCCAAATCAATGTGCAGTCCCCTATCTCTTATATGATATCAATAACAAATTAGTTGCGATTAATATAAACCTTTTATAACACAGAGACCTGTAATACAAATAGAATTAGGGAAGTCCAAGGTGTTTGTTCATTTGATCTCACCACAACAACAACAAAGAAAACCACCCCTAATAATAATAATGAGGGTGCATGTACAAGAAGAGCTTGAAATGTACATGTTAAGGCTTGTACAAAAGTATTGAACCAAGGCCCTTATTTATCCAACACACCTTATATTCTTGAGTTACAAACACATCAAATGTACAAGGGGTATGAGTGATTTTAATAGCGATACTCAAATTGAGGGATCAGTGACACAAAGACGTAACTCCATTTTGGCCATTTTGAGAAAAAGTGATTCATGTAGCACTCATGCCTTTGAAGAGTTAGGTCTAATTTGCACTAGCAATTGACTTCAATGGGGTATTGGGTGGAGCTTGTGTTTCCTGGAAAGCCCACATTTTCTGAACATTTTGATATCAAATAATCATTTTGGTAAAATATGGCGTTAGGTCTTTGTGTCACTGGACCCTCAAAATTATATTTCTTCATGTTATTGGTACACTTCAATAAATCGTAGTGAAGGGAATCCAATGAAACTCACATTCTTGCATTCTTCTCGTCCATATCTTTACACGAAGGGCATTCCCCTGACCATGCGACGATGAGTACAATAATGGAATAAAGCGATGCCATACCTGTGAGTGTGCGAAGCAGTAAAACAAAACATGGTTAAACAACTGCACCCTTACATTAACATTTTGAAGGGGCTGTAGCATGACGAGACTATGCGTCTTTTCTGGTAAATCTGGTATAAGACGACTATGGACGACGCGACTGCTGTAGGTCTAGCGCGCTGACCCAGTTAATCAAGTCCATTGATTACTTGCAGTTGTCCAAAATAAGACGTAGATGGCGTCAACCAGTATTCCCCATGCTACAGTCCCTTTAATATTACAGGTCATGACAATACTGCTACAGTACTATCACTTTCTTGTAATACCTCAGTTTAGCTCCACCAGACCAACTCCAACTGACTCCATCGTGGGTAATGTAATGTTCACATTAACATCCTGGTTCTGGTTCTGGATTTTACTCCGGCAAAGCGGGATCCCGCATCGCGTCAGAGGGCTGACCTGGTGGACTTATTTCCGTTTTGTGTTGTTTGTGATCTTGAACACAATGCTACAGTCACATTTTCATGTAAAGCCTCGTAGTAAGAGCTATATTAGGCTATTTATTTGATTTCGGGATAAAAATGATTATCACATGTTACTCACAGCATTTTTGTGGCCATGACATGTTGAATGGTGCTCAGTGCAAGGTAGAACAAAGATTTAAAAATTCTCAGAATTTCACAATGACAACCAGCCAGGCCTTTCTACAGATGCAGGTTCTAGCTGGTGTTATGCCATGCTGCATGTTTTGTAGGTCACTCTACCTGGCATTATGTGGCCTTTGTCTTAAAGGTAAAGACCAGTTTTGGAAACGCCCTCAACTCAAAAATGAAATGGAAGCTCTTATTACCAATCATGTGAAAGAATACGTTTTGACTAATATGTGATGATACAAATTTTGCAGAGAAGCAGCTTACTAATTGATATATTTGGTAAATTAGAATATCTATCTGGACCGGATAGATATCGTGCACGTGTCGGGTAGTCCCATGTACATCTTTCTGTGTACAGTGCTTGTAACTTTACCAAGACTGGGCCAAATTCTTGAACCTTGCAGTACACACCAATACTTATATGCTAGATGATCAACCTTTTCTGATCGATTCCACAACGTTTCTTTCACAATGCAATCGTATGACCAGAACTGATCTTTATCTTTAAAATTACATGGTTTTATGTGGCAGACCAGACACAGCCATTTTTTAAGCTCCATAGAAGCTCCCCTAACAAAAGAAAAAGAAATTTACTCACCGACATAAAAGAGGAATTGAATGAAGTACTTTTGATTGAATTCTCCAACACAGTTGTTGATCCTGCAATGAACATAAGATGAATAAAATAAAATGAAAGATAGCTGTAAAATATATCGTAAACATACACAAATAAATAATCTAAGAAAAAAAAATAAGAGAAAAAGAAATCTGAAAAAGAAGAAATTGTTGTGATTGTTCAGATTTTTACTCCCCAGGAAATTCCCTCCTAGTATTACTGATTGGTGTGTGCATGAGTACCACTACACCAGAGTTCCCCCGCATTCTGTTAAGAAGATTGCATTGGATTCTTAACATGCAAAGGTGATGACTCTCCTATACACACAGAAAATCCATTTAACATCTTATCTGAGGGACAGAGTGTTTTCCACTGAAACCTGGCCTGCATCTTTGAAACTGGGAAGGGGCATATTAGCACACAGTAAATGCTTCAGTTTTCCTGTCAAGTGACTCTGGCTGGATTCAAGCCATGATCCTTGGTTCAACAGGTGGATGGTCTATTGACTAAGCCAACTTTCCTCAATATCTGTCAAGGGGGGTGTTTCACAAAGATTCTAAGTCGAACTTATCTCTTTAACTCTTAAGCTGCCCCCATTCAATTCACCCAGTGCCACAGTGCTAATCCCTATTGTGCCAGCCACTAATCCTCTGTGTGCCATGTTAATTTAAGGTAGGTTCAATTAGCGTGTGTACTTATGCACGAAAATGTGTCCGTGGCGCGCGAGCGAATGAGCGTTTATGTGTGCATGGCAAGCCACCAGAAACCCAATTATGTGAGCGTGGCACGCCAGCGCATGCACAGAACAGTGTTCTTGGCACGATAAGAGTTAATGGAGAGCCATTTGTAGCCTTATAATGTAATATATTCAAAAGTTCAAGTATTTGAGACTTTTCATAAATTCCATATCAAGAACATGAAATCCATCATGATAATAGAAAATATGAATGATTTGAATCAACATTTTGTGCCTTTTAAAATAACTTTTAAAAAATATTTTCAAAGATGCTAACGGCTTGCCATAACTGTTAAGTCCAACTTTAATAGGATCTTTGTGAAACACCCCCCAGTTCTGTCAACTCTTTTGTTGTCTTGTATTTACAACTACTCCTATGCTTCTCTCTTGGGCATTCACTCTTACTACTCTCATTCCACCTTCCCAACTCATTATGTTGCCTTTCCATCCCCCAGGACGTCTACCAATGGCCACATGACATCATTCGCCAGTGCCAGCAAAACGGGGAACACATTTCAATACATAAAGATTCTAATCCATTCAAATTCAGATTCTGACGAGCCACTTTGATTGACTTGTGGATTAAAAAACAAAAACCTTGACATTTCTGCAATCTACTGACTGACCATGGACAGTGATGATCCATCTTGCGTACACATCGTCGACAGATCCGACAGTGGTGCGCCCTCGGTGGTCGATACGCCTCACATTTCTGACAAACAGTCCAACTTTGACCAGATACCTATAGGGCAGAGATGAACAAGTTCAATTCAATTCAATTCAAGTTTATTTCTACAATCTGATAAAAATACCAAACAATCAAAAGATAAACAAGAATACACCATAAATATAACATAACAGATAATGGTGGTATCGAAAATAGGCCTACAGGCCTGTCTATGGTCAATCCCTTAATACATGAAAGAAAGAGTTACAGAGGAAAGATCATTTTTGACCTGATCAGTAATTGAATCATCTTTGGATTGTCGTTTGCAAAAGTTTTTAAGCACACATTCAAAATGTGTTAACTTGAAAAAAAGAAGAACAAAAATTAAACCAAATTAATTACAGAATTAATTCATACATGTAGCTCAAATGGCAAGAGGAGGTGCTTACAAATGTACACCAACATTTGTAGGAGCTGTCCTAAGGATGTTCTGCAGTAACGTTTATGCGAACCTTAGCTGCCCAGACCCAGCTGATCGTGTATTCACTGCATGTATGCACAGTACCAGGAACTCCAGGCATTATGATGGTGAATACATAACCAGCTAGCCCTGGGCACCTAAGGTGCGCAGGAACATTACGTTACTCCGAAAGGTCCTTAAATCTTTTGATGAAAAGGTGACGGATCCTTACAATAATGTTCTAACAGTGACTGAATTTCTTCTTAAAAGCAGGAAGGTAGTTTTTTATTAGATGACTACACCTTTTCTGGTAAAAAATATGCCATCTTCTATAAATGTTGACATTGGATGGGATGATGCCCATATAAGTGATTTTAAAAGACACATCTGGTCAAGGTGAAATAATCCATCTGGATATAGAGGATTAGTCCTTCACTGAATATGGACTCTAGATTCTCTGTCACCTATCTGTGCTCCAGTGATCTCGGGGCAGCAGACAGCAAGAAACCCTTTGAAGAATCACTCGGCTTGAGAAAGTCCACAGGAGTGGATGAACGTGGACTCAGGGTTTTTTTTCCCCTCAACCACGCCCCCCTTGAGCAAAAAAAAAAAAGGGATTCGGGGGGAAAAGAAATTGACATCGAACATAATTCCCCTCTTTTGAGTAAGAAAATTGGGGGAAAATTGGGAAAAATACGGAAAATAAGAGAAAAATAGGGAAAAATCAGGGGGAAATCTGGAAAATAAGGGTAAAATCTGGAAGAAGAAAAAAATCAGGAAAAAATCAGAAAACCGATTTAAATCAGGTAATTATCAGGCCTGTTGACTACTTAATTTTAAGGTTGGTAGAAGCCTAAATTACATGTACATTTAAATTCTGTTCTTGTTTCTTCTTACTTACCCTGTCAACTCTTGACTTCATGGGTTGTCCTGTTCTAACATCTGAAAAGTCAATGGCAGCTGTAGGCAAGGGAACAATGCCTATCCGTGTCGATGCATGTTAGAAGATAAAAAGAAAAGAAGACAGTTAATGACCTACCCATTGCCTACTGTATGTCCCATTTGCAGGCCAAAAAAATGAAAAGGTTAAATTCCAAAGGCATTTGAAAGACAATACTGATTTAGAACTTCCCTGAAAAAAGGGGCTTGAAAATGTTTTTAAGAGGGAAAATAATGACTACCGGTATTAGTTGTCAAATTATTATCTTTTTACTTTTTAATAAATCAAACAGGATTTTACAACTCTTTAAAATGCCTTTCGAGGCCCTCACACAGTTACTCAATTCAGAATATTTCATAAATTCTCATGTGCTCTGTTACTGATGGAGGGATTTAATTTCTTCATTGTGTTGAACAAACCTATGGGCAATGATTGAAACTAGGGAGCATGTATCATGTATGATTGATTCTTTTAGAGGAAGTAGAATTTATCATTTTTTGGGGTACATGTACATGATCATAGCAAATAGTAGAGTTGCCAATTTGGGTAAGCTAGATTAAAACTTCAATACAGTGGAACCTCAATATAAAGAGCTCTGTTGTAACAAGGTGATTTTGCTCGTCCCAGTTCTTAATATTCTTTTGTTTTTTACCCTGATATAACAAGATTTCTGATATAACAAGGTGATTTTCGATATAACGAGGTAATTTCCATGGTTCCGAGGACCTCGCTAGAATGAGGTTCCACTGTACTTCATAACTTTTAAAGGTACGTACCGGGATCAGAAAGGACTGCTCTGAAGTGTGCCACTGTTAAACAGAGAACGATGGTATTGAAGATGAGGGCATGGAACGCTCCCCATAGGCTGCAAGAAAAGAAAAGAGAATTCAAAAAGATTTGACAAATTGGTGGTGGTTATTATTTAACCTGACTGTTAAGAAAGCATAAATGCTTTTAAGTAAGCAACCAGACGGCCGACGGCTTAAGGTCTTCTCTGAGGGACCTGATAATGAGGATTAATGCCTTACCAAAGGGCACTAGCCACCGACTTGGTTTCGAACCCGGGTCACCGGATTACGAGACCACTGCTCTACCGACTGAGCTATCACGCATTAGCTATTAGCATTCCAAGATAACAGACTGGGTGAAAAGTAGCCCGCCCAGCCAGACTCGCTGACTTCAGATGCATGAGCGATGTGTTTATTCAGTGGAAAAAGGTACAAGCTAGTAATACTGATAGTATGAGGTCCTTCCTGTTTACGGTTTATAGACTTCATGCATTGTACTTCTACCATTGTAGGAGTGGTTTTAATAGTTCTAATCAGTAGGCGCGCTGGTCTGAGAATGAGGATCGTCTGCATAAGCGGGGATATCCTCGTAAACGCGGACAAATCGCCTCCTACAAAATAAGAATCTTCCGCATTTTCGCAGATATTTTTCTTCTTCGGTGCTCTACTGGTTTCTGGTTCCCGATCTGCGTGCTGGCAATGCAAAAAACGGATGCCTCCAGTTTTCGGACTCTGTCATCCCGAGGATTGATTGCTCATAACGTGGAAGTCTCTGTAAAAAATCAATGTGAAATGCATCAAGAAAATCCTTGAGGAATTCGTTTTTCGCATTGCCAACGCGGGGATAGGAAATCAAACTCGTTCGAATATGGATATCAATTTGTTTGCGGATGCCTCTGTACTACTGTAGATCTATACGTTTACGAAAAACGAACTTCGTTGATGCGGACGATCCTTTTTCTCTGACCAGGGCCCGTACTGCTTATCCCCTCCTTCTTCTCCACAAAATGTTGCTGCCCACGTCAACTGCACTGGAAGGAAGTAAAACTTGGATTGGATTTGGAAGCGGAATGGAAGTCGAGATGATCTGAGCAAACAGGATTCAGTCTCACTCTCACAGTCTCAGTGCTTAAAAATGCTGAAATTACTGATTTCCCATGTATTATCTCGATTATTATCAAGTTCATTATCATCATAGATTCGGTAGATCTATATGTTTTATAACGCTACATCTCCCCCACATCTCGCGTCGACTACGTGAAAAAGTTGCTAACAAAATATACAACGTATGGGGCTTAACACATACCTTGACGACATACTCGATGGTATAATCAACCAATTTACGACAACATAGTCTGCATATAACACAGCACAGTATGTAATGATGATACATACAAATCCACAGGGATCATCTCGACAAGTTACCATCGTGGTAAATTGTCATACTATGGCAAAAACAAGCAGGAAAATTACGGAAATATATCGTTTCCAGAGAAGAAAAAAATATTTACAGTCTGCAACCTAAGCATACGTAACTCGGCCTACATAATTTTAGTACGGCCAAAAAGATAATCGCCAACAGAAGAAAGGAAGTCGAATGGAAATTTGCCTTTTTTTAGTTTTTCACTGATATTCAGCAGACTTTGATGTATTATTTATTTGTTGTAGTCTAATCGTTAAAAAAGAAATCGTACAATTGATACAAAATCTTGCAGGCCTCTATTTTTCGTGCTAAAAAACACTAATAAGAATAAATGTATTGCAAATGAGAGGAAAAATAATGTCCATTCAATAGCCACCAGCCCCTGACGAAAGTGTGGTTGTACACATTATTGTGGGAGAAGGGGTGGTGAGGGGGGGGGGGGGGGGAGGGAGGGTGGGGGGGAAGTGGTCGAGAATCGGAAGAAGAAAAACACAGCAGCAGTGCTTCTGAAATGAATTTTGAAAATCATGAGTTTTTTGGTTACATTCATTCAAAAGCAACTCACACAAGGAATTAAGCGATAAATTTCATCGCTTGATTACTTGCCCAAAGTTCATTACGCACTGTGAGGAACGAGCTCAACAGAAAACAGACGCAGGCACACTAAATTAAACCAAAGGATTGAATCTTTAATGCTTGAATAGAACACACATTCCATCATGATTAAGCCTCTTTTCAACTTCTTTTTCCTCCCCCTCACTCTTCAGTTTCATACCCATTGTCCCTCTCTCTCTCACTCTCTCTCTCTCTCTCTCTCTCTTTCTATAGCTTTTTCTCTTTCTCTTGCTCATGCACTCACCCATGGATGGTCGTTATCTATTTTCTTTTTGTTCTTCTCACTCCGCAAGCCACCGAATCTTGTTCTAACTCCTCATTATAAGCAGGCGCGTAGCCACGGGGGGGGGGGGGGGGGGGGGGGGGCACGTGCCCCCCCTAAAATTTCCAGGATCGGTTGAAATTTTGTAGACCCCTTTTTTTGACCTCGATCGATTACATGTATGTGCCCCCCCAAATATCAAACTCTGGCTACGCGCCTGATTATAAGGCGCCACAAAGTCATTGTCTTTCTTATGGTCACCCCACAATGACCGCGACTAAATCAATATGTCAAGTACATATCATGGTCATGATCTTATACATCTCTTGTCCTCACGTTATTGTTTTTCATTGCCACGTTAAGACCTCTGATCAACATTTCATTGAGCGAGCGAGCAAAACATAACGACACTTTTCATATGGTAAAAATGAATCAACACATTAGATAAAAATATATATTTAAGTGTGCGGGCGCCCCGGCCGCTGCCGATACATGAATACAAAACCATTATATGCGGTCATCTCAATAAGGGAGTTTACAGATAGCACATGGTACAAATGACCCCAAGTATCAACAGATCTTTTACAAAAGTCATGGAGAAGTTCCACTTTGAGCATCTTAGAATAATAACTGCCAAAGTCCTAGATGTGCTTCGTGAATACCTTTTGTTTGCCCTTTTGAAAAGAATACTTCCACCTGCGTATCATTGAATGTACCGTTGGTGCATAAATGAATAATGTTACATAACTTTCATGAGCGCATATCCAGTATTCATCTCTAGGGTTTTACCATTTTGGTACAAATGACCTTTATCTGCCCATGCGCAGATTGTATCTGTAAACTCGCTTATACATGGACATTCGAGCATCTCATTACCTAGCATAATCCTGTTTCCAAATGTTGCGAGCGAGTGAAGCAAACGAGCAAGGTACATAATGTACAATCGCTATAAAATTTATAATATATTTCGGACACCTTGATGTCAAAAGGAAGGCTAGCTACTTACGCACTATTTACTCAGGCTGCCTGAAATCATCATATTTTCTAGAGGTTGCGAGTGAGCGAGGAATAAAGACAAGTTATTATCCTTGAAATACCTTTTCCTCATGAAATTACATAGCGAAGTTTCTAACAATTGAAATTCACGAAATCGACGTTACTTCTAAATAAAGATTTGTTGAGTGTTATTACATTTCTCTCGCGGCATGTCGGCACCCCGGTTAAAAAAACGCTGTGATAGAGTATTAAAATTGCCCTGGAGTTGATTTTTCAAAAAAAGTGATCGTGTAAGGTTAAAGGAAGCAAAAATCTTGTTTCTCGTCATCTCCGAAGGCTAAATAGCTAGAACGAACTCACATTCCTCGGCGCACAGCTTGTACACAACCTCCAGCTCTTTCTGTGTTGTTCAGCCTGCATTAAAGGTTCATATAGTAGTGGATTTTAATGGGAAATATGACACCATTTGAATATTTACCACACAAAATAATACGTTTCTTGCAATTTCGTCATTCCTAATGTAAGATCCTTAGTAATTGTAGGACAAATCGGACATGCCCGCAAACGTCAAATGCGTCATCAAGGCCACGTGACCCTATTACCTTTTTTTCGAGGGGCGCATAGCCCAGTAAGCGTGAGAACTGTGAAAAATGGATGGTTATTATCATTTTTTGGTTAATTTAGAGGTTTTCTGAAAAAATCAGAGCCTGGAATATTATTAAGTAGAGGTGTATTCATGTTTTGAAGGGCTATGTTAGTTGGGTTAGATTGGCCTTTAACCTTTGAGATATGAAGACAAATTGACGTATCTTTTGGTGGGACGACGAGTTCGCTGCTCTAAATACCTTTGCACAGAGAGACACACTAATGGGTAATTGAAACAAATCTTGGTCACGGTTCTGCGAACTTTGATGCACTACACATGGACACTGACTGCTATGTGGCTTTAAAGCCCGTCTGTACTAGTTTGGCCAGGAGGGATTGGACCACCCAGCGTGGTCACTGACAGGTGGTTATCTCATCAACTCAGCTCCCAATTATTAAGTAAAAGAGGATCATGGGGTACCAATGGGCACCGCTTAGGCATTGTTTTCTATATAGAGGGAGCAAGTAGCAACACGGTGGGGTTTTAAAGGGGGATTCAAGTTGATAGAAAACTACTCTAAAAGAAAAACAGAAATCGAAGAAGCAGACTGGTGAAAAATTGAATAAAAAGCAAATAACAAAAACAAGAAAGTTATGAATTTTAAAAAGATGTAATAGGCACTTCAAATTTACCGAATGTCACTGACTACAGTGGACTACTTTCCCATTTGTTTTAACATGCTCTCCATAATATATATTTTTAATAGTATCTCAAGGGAGATGAGAAAAATAGAAATTAATTATATTTTTGTTTACGATATACGTGAGAGTTGTCCGTGACTACTTCATAATCCATTGACTAAATTGCCAATTTGAGATTCGCATAGATTCAGTGATGTCATATTTCAAACATTCTTAACTGTCTTATTATTGGTCCGATTTATTCCAAACCCTTGTCATTATGTTTCTCTCCCTTTTATGCTGTCATACAAATTAACTTATGCCAAAGCCTAGATTTCCCTTTAACTCGCCCTGCCATTTTACTACCACTAATCCAATTTCTTTCAGACACCATATGGTAATGGTAATGGTAATGGTTCTATTAAAAATTCATTTTCAGCCAGATGGCTGATGAATTGCAGAATTGTGTACATTGTAAAAACATAAATATTTATACAAACATAAATCGTATTAAGACATATAAACGAATTTTGTAAATAAATCAGTGTACACATAATATAAACAAATTAATACAATTCATCAAATTCGCTTAACAGCTTACAGTTGCTTAATTTTATTCCACGATCATCATAGGGCTGGAGGGAAATATAGAAGAGTGGTAAGGGGATAATAGTGCAGCCTGCAGCACAGAAGATCCAGGTAAAGTTTGAGAGAGAGAGACAGAGGGAGAGAAAGGGAGAGAGGGAGAGAGAAAGAGAGACAAAGCAAGAGATAGAGAGATATATATAAAAGATAATGCTGAGGATGAGAGTGTATATCAGACATATCGAAAATAAGGTAAAAAGTACAATTTCGACAAAGAGAATACTGGTTGCAAAAATTCATAAATTACATTTTACATTTTCATTGGTGAGCTATGGATAACTTATATTGTAAGTTGATAGGAAGGTCTGCAATCAGATGAAAGACATGAAATATGGTAATTTTGAGATTTTTCTTGTAATAAGTATGAAGTAAGTATGTTTCAATCATTACATAAGTTAGCCATGGTAATCTTGGTTTACTTTATTATATTATCATTTTCATTTATCAATTATCAAGGTTGTACAACCGTCTTGGCAACACAAAGTTATTTACTATTTCACATAAAATAAAATAATTATACACCTCTACCTCATCACTTTGGGGATAAGTTTACATGTTATACAAATGTGTACAAAGTGCATGATCACTACTGTGTATTTAGCAAGTCAATTAGGTAGGGAACTGGACTGTTACGAAATCGTTTGGTTTTACATTTTAATTGTTCTCTGGTATTTGATTTGCGTAGGCTTCTAATGTTCTTACATCTATCATCGCATTAATCATTTTTCCCTTTTCATTTCAAATTATGCATAACAGGTGCAACATACGTGACACACGTCTCAAAAAATAACACACACACGCACACTCTTTCTCTCTCTTTCTCTCTCTTTCTCCCTCTCTGTCTGTCTCTCTCTCTCTCTCCCTTCACAAGCCTTTGTGTCTCCTACTCATCTTGCATGGTACGACAATAATACATCCCACACCCTCTAATGTACTGTTTCTCACTTTGTGTGTACTGTATTGTGTACCACAAACAATATACAAAATAATAAACGCAGACAATGATACCTCTAAATCAAGGCCATCAAAAACGATGCATACCTGTCTGTTGTTCATCGATCTGCATACAATCATGAGGGCCAAGGACCATGAATGGGTATCCAGAGTTAGAGACCTGGGAAAGGAGGTGTAAAAAGGAGTTCATTCTTAAAACGAGGGGATAGACAGGGACACATCTCGGAAGCCCCCCCCCCCCCCATGAACCCAAAACCTACCCCATAATTTATTTGTAATCTTTATCATCTAAAGGAGGTGACTTTTAGACGGATTTGGGGGAGGGGGGGGGGGCATTGATTATACCCTGTGCTGCACTGGCGGAAAGGGGGAGGGGGCGCACCTAGCAAATGCTCCTTTTGAAACACAACTGGTATCCTTGACACATTTGGCAGAGCTTCAGAATGATAATTTTGTTTTGTGGTAGGGGAGATTGTGGACTTTCTGCAAATATGCCCCTTTCAAAAGAACCCCCCCCCCTATGACTACGCCATTACATGTGGCTGTGATACGCGCTGTGGGAACGGATAGCCGAAGCCAAAGTCAAAGTCAAACAATACATTTACAAATAACTTGCATCAATGCTTGTCAACATGGCATTCATTGGTAAGTAGACATTACACCGAGCTGGATGATTGTTAGAGATAGAAACGAAATGGCGTCAATTTTAGCCGTCGCCGTTCTCAGCCATATTTTGTTGCTCGCTTCTGGTGGTAAGTCATTACTTTCAAATATCTTCTATCAGTTAAAAAAAGCAGAAAATACTAAACACCAATTCTTCATTTCTTAAATTTATATAACAGAATCATAATTTTTTACATTTGTGTAACTCTTCATTTAAACCGTTTACGTACCATCCCTATCTTTGGCATTTCTAATAATTTTTTCTCAAAGTAAAGGGATCGAAGGAGTCACATGTTTTGATAGGTATCATGAGTTATGCAGAATACAATATAATTATACAGTATACAATATAATGATGCAGTGTACAATATAATGATGCAGTGTACAATATAATGATGCAGTGTACAATATAATGATGCAGTGTACAATATAATGATGCAGTGTACAATATAATGATGCAGTGTACAATATAATGATGCAGTGTACAATATAATGATGCAGTGTACAATATAATTATGCAGTATACAATATAATGATGCAGTGTACAATATAATGATGCAGTGTACAATATAATGATGCAGTGTACAATATAATTATGCAGTGTACAATATAATGATGCAGTGTACAATATAATGATGCAGTGTACAATATAATGATGCAGTGTACAATATAATGATGCAGTGTACAATATAATGATGCAGTGTACAATATAATCATGCAGTGTACAATATAATTATGCAGTACACAATATAATTATGCACTCTGGATACCTATTGTTCAAGGGGGGGGGGGGGATGAATGAATAGATCATCCCCCCTGAACAATAGGTATCAATTACAGATTTACGCCCATTTTCAATGGGCTATCATATGAAAACATGTAATGCTAATGGAATTAATAATTTTTTCATTTTTTTCCCGATTTCCTTCAAACTTTCACGAGTCCACTTCTCTGCTTATTTTGATTTTCTGTTAAAGGAGTTTGCTGTCAAGATTTCTCTTTAAAGGCATCGTTTAACAATGTTAAATCTGATATGCCCGGCCATACGTGTTATCAGTGTTTGTGATATGTTGTAATATTGAAGCCCTAAAAATACAAAAATTGCGCTTCAGAGTGATCATGAAGTGCTTCAAAAAGTAAAAATCTTTGAGTGACCGATTTTTACCATATTCGTTTCCCCCAATAGACTGTAGTGTAATAAAAACCGTTAGGAAAACGCAAAATTTGATTTCGATTTACAATCATAAATATCTTGATAATCAGACAGGCGATCGGCTTGTAAAAATCATGGAATTCCTGACTGACCTAAAGGGTTATGATTATGCTTGCAGCATGAGCTAAATTCAAGATTTTGTTTCAGAATCTGAGGCAATGTTACCGAGTCACTTTAAAGGGACTCGGTAACATTGTGCAGATGAGAGGAAATGGTGCTAAAGGGCCTATCTCATTGAGCGGCGAATGCTTGCGAACGTAGCGAATTTGGGATTCGCCAACTTTTCTGACGAATGTTGGCGAAAATCAGGGTTCGCCTCTGCCATTAGCGATATTTAGCGACTTTTAGCGATGTTTAGCGACAATTAGCAACATTTGAGCGAATGTTTGCGAAAGTGATGCGAAAGGCAGTTGGCGACTATTAGCGACTGTATGCAAATGTTAGCGACAGTTTTTGCGAAGATTAGCAACTATTTGCGAATCCTTTGCCACTATTTGTGAATGTTTGGGACCTTTTGCCAACTCCTGGTAAAGTACAAGGCGAATCTATGGACACAATCCTATAAAATTGGTGAGCAACCTTCCCCAGCATTCAGATTTTTTGTGGCCGCAGTCCCAGGAGGGGTCTTAGCTCTCCTTTTAGTACCTTGTTTCTTCGGCATGACGATCTATATGGCAAATTTATCTCAATGGGTCGATTTTATATAGGAACCATGTGATCACGTGGTCGCTATAGCATTGGCGAAACAAAAAGAACTTCAGCGACCCCGTCTTACAACCGTTTGCAAAGGCTTACGACTGTTTTGCAGACGCTTGCAACTGTTTTGCAAACGCTTACAACTGTTTGCAAACGTTTGCGGAAAAATAAATTCGCAAAGAAATTTTGAACATGTTCAAAATTTCTTTGCGACAAGAAAAACTGTTTACAACAAAGAAAACTGTTTGCGATCTTTCTTGCAACCTTTTACAACATTTTACAAACTCTGGCGAAACCCCAAATTCGCTACGTTCGCAAGCATTCGCCGCTCAGTGAGATAGGCCCTTGGCCTATCTCACGTAGCGAACGTAGCGAATTTGGGGTTTCGCCAGAGTTTGTAAAATGTTGTAAAAGGTTGCAAGAAAGATCGCAAACAGTTTTCTTTGTTGTAAACAGTTTTTCTTGTCGCAAAGAAATTTTGAACATGTTCAAAATTTCTTTGCGAATTTATTTTTCCGCAAACGTTTGCAAACAGTTGTAAGCGTTTGCAAAACAGTTGCAAGCCTTTGCAAACGGTTGTTAAACGGTTTTGCTCTTTGTTTTCGTCAGTTCTCTGTGTTTCGCCAAAGCTAGCGACCACGTTACCATATGGTTCCTTTATAAAATCGACCCATTGAGTACCAGTAGTTAGCAAAAGGTCTTAAACGTTCACAAATAGTGGCAAAGGATTGGCAAATAGTTGCTAATCTTCGCAAAAACTGTCGCTAACATTTGCTTACAGTCGCTAATAGTCGCCAACTGCCTTTCGCAAACACTTTCGGAGACATTCGCTCAAATGTTGCTAATTGTCGCTAAACGTCACTTAATGTCGCTGATTTTCGCCAACATTCGTCAGAAAAGTTGGCGAATCCAAATTCGCAACGTTCGCAAGCATTCGCCGCTCAGTGAGATAGGCCCTTCTTGTAAATGCTAGATATACAATGTAAGATAATCTGAAATTTTGAGTGAAAACAGACTCATTCTTCGGGATAACAAATGGGGGGAAAACTGATCAGATCGATTCCTTAATTCTCCCAATAATATATAATTTAATTACATTTTAGGTGAATGTAAATCATCACAAAGCATACGAAATACCATTCCAAATGTTAGTGTTGACAGATTTTGAAAAGCCTGTCTTTTGTCTTATTGGCATGGAAAAACGGTTGGGAAAATTTACTGTTAGAGGGGTTGACTATTGACGCCTTCAAAAGAAAGCCATAAATATCTTTGTGGTATGAGAATGTTCAGGATTTGTGCATGTAAGAGGGTTAATACAGTAGAAGGAATATAATAGATAATATTTCTTAGACAAATTACGCAGTTGTTTTCAACAACCTTCAACAATGTTAATGCGAATTATTCTGATAGATAGTGAATGCAATAAAATCCTTGCCTTTTATCAATATCGATATTGTTTTTCAAGTCGTGAAAAATTGTTCTTTTTTCTTATTAATTTGCATGTATTTCATGTTTGTTTACTTTTTATACTTTTACTTTTGTATATATCTGTTTTTATTAATATGTTCCAAACAAATTATTATATTCACAATTACCCCAAACTTACATCACCCACTTTGTCGTTCGACTTCTCTGTATAATTTTATATCATTTTTTGGGGTACGGAAAGGAATTCATTAAATAATTACCTAAAACCCAGTTCTAGAATTAACAGATTTAAATCAATGTACAAAAAAAGTACTTTTCAAACAATGATATCCATTGTTGAGTAGGTACTTTTCTTTCCCATCTTTCTTCTATTTTATTTTTTCTTTCTCATTTTTGCTCCTTTCTATTCTTTCTGTGTAAGTTTATGAATGTGTGTCTGCGCGTGTGCGTGCTTGTGTTATGCAAGTCTTTTAATTTGTATTATTTATTTATGTTCATTATCTAGTTATTGTTAGTTACAGGGTCCCGATTACAGTTTTCTGCTTCTAAGGGATCCTAAACATTATATTGTATATTGCCATTGCAAATTGTTTTATTTTGGTTAAAATTAATACAGATTTGATTTGAATTGAATTGTCTCTGTATTTTCAATGCAATGTGGACATAAATTCAATTCAATTCAAGTGTTACCAGTTCATTACCAATTAATGAATATGTCACTTCTAAATACAATCGCAGAGTGTCACGTCAATCGCGCACGTTCATGATCATTGCTTTTTTCCCATTCCCAATTCAACTTTGAATAGTGTCGTCGGCGGCTGTTTTTAGGAAAAACTTCCCAAACAATAACATTTGTTCAACTTGTTTTTTTTATGTGGCAAGAGAACTGTTTGCCAAGTATGGTTATGCTATCACGAACATATTATTCACAAGTTTCAACCGACTATTGAATAAATTCCAATCAATGTTATTCGTTCTATTCGCAGTGTTTTGTCATTGTCTGATGCTCCTCTGCCTCTGACAATTGAATGAAATGCCTCAGTCACATCACAAATAATAGACTTTAAACCAAATACAAAATGATTCCAAAAAGACTCCAAAGTGACTTCGAACCGGCTGATTATTTACAAATATACCTCTGTCACACCAATGAGCCGACTACAGACCGAACAAAAACAAATGACATTACCGTTAATGGCCAAATTCTGTCGGTCTGAAGTCGATGTGGAGTCGATTTGATGGTGTGACGGTGATATTAAGGATACTTTTAAATTTGTGTAAGCTGTATTGTCAACTGATTGTCAGTTTGGTGTCAGACTTTTTAGGTGTGACTGGGGTTCTAACGCAAATATTGCAATTATTACAAACATCGTCTGATCGCGAGAGTCTCGTTATGCCAAAAAACACTAGCCTGTATCGGCGCCCCAACGGTTGCGGTCTTGGCCTCCTAAAACAGAGAGTCTGGGTTTAATACCTGGCATGACCAGTATAAAAGACAACCCTGTCTTAATTTCAAGGAAATGGGGGTACGTCTGGGGCCCATCCACCACAATTCCTTAGACAAGCTGGTTGGCTCATGTTATTTTCATATTATTACATTTTTTCTTCAAATTTGTTCAGTTCTGTATGTGAACATAATAACTTTGTATTAATAGTATAAACGTATTCTACATAGAATCGGGACTCTAAGATAAGCAACGATTATGCCTTGTGAATCTTTACAATTAAAACCAAAATCTTCTATGCTAATATTCACATTGTTTTTTAAGTTCAAGATCGAGGTAGAGAGTAGAGAAGAGATGGAGGAGAGAGAGAGAGAGAGAGGGAGAAAGGGAGAGGGAGTGAGAGAGAGGGTGTGTGAGAGAGAGTGGGAACAGTGAGACAAAGAGGAATAAAGGGGGTGAAGGAGAATGAAAATGATATCAGGCAACATGAACAAGTCGTAATTAAATATTGAATCACGATCATGTAACCATAATCCCCACATTTAAATGAATGTTTTGTTCTGGTAATAGGGTATCAACGAGGAATATTACAATGGAGACACTGATTTCAAGCCCTGATATCGTGTGCAAGATTTAGACTGATTAATGCTTGGGAGTTGTTAAAGGGAAACATCAGCGCTGGCAACATATTAAAAAATTGAAATGAAATAAAATTAACCGATATATTTAGGTCCCAATTTTAACATTATTTAAGCGGATTTTCTTTCGCAATAAATGCATATAAGTGCATATATTTATTTTAAAAACACGTTTCAAAACAGATGAATGAAACGACAAAGCACATTGGTAAAAACATACATATACCACTTTTCTTCACAATGACGGATTATGTCCCTGAAGTGGATTTTAAAATTCACTTTATCCAACACAGTGCATCAGAATCAAGTTTGTGACAGATGTTTTGACAACTGAATCAAGATGAGTCTATTTTAAATTATGATTTTTTTTTTGCCACGAGTAAATCGACAATTGCCGCGAACGGTTGCAAGAAACCTGTTCCAATTCGTTGGAATAATATACGTCAACTCAAACATGTTTTAGTGACCACCTCGCTGCGACGGCCACCTGTCTATAGTGGCCATGTAGGAGAGGAAATCTATGTTTTAGAACCTGTTTAGAAGGACCACATGTCTGCAGTGGTCAATTTCTCCATTTCCCTTGGGTGGAGTCAACATGCCTAGACATGTTGACTGTATAGTATAAGATTACTACCACGAAAAGTAAATAATTCTCTTTTATTGGTAGAAGTATTACAATATTTTACAACATTAAGAGTTGAAGTTAATGTTTAAAAAGGGGGGAAATTGGCCAGTTTATTTTTATAATAAAAAAGAAAAAAGAAATCAAAAAAACTTCTGCAGTGACCTCGATTCATGTACACAAAGTCCAAGATAGCCTTTTATCTAAACTGTGGGATTAAAGTTCAGATGCGTTAAATGAACTTTCGTGCCACCTTTCAGTAACATTAGGTTTTTTCTTTTGATCCAGAATGCACTGAATAACATACAGAAGCAGAAAGTGCAGAAATCACTAGAAAATATGAGTACATTTAGGTTACAGTACATTTTTCCCGTCACGAATAAGAGCGATTTGATGGAAAAACAATCATTGAAGTCTGGCAACGCAGAGTTAATTTTATAATAACTATGTTCGTGTGCAAATTGGAAATTCTTGTTGATCTTTTTTACATTTTCATTTACACTTTCTTGAAACTAAATTTCATACGAAATTTATTTTTCAAACTATGAAAGAGTGTTAATTATTACGACTGTTGCTAACATAAATATGAGTACGGTTTCTCTTGCAGTAAACATAAATATCAGCAATTTAACGGATAATAATCATTAAAGTCTGTAAATCGGGAACGCACAATAAAGTTAAATTTTTTAAAGAGTTTAAATAAAAACCAATTGTTGCCATTTCGAGGAGGAAAAGCTGATTTAGTTAGACCATTAGAAAACCTTGAACTGCTATGGGTTAAATTAAAATGTGTTTACAGATTTCTGGCGATGACACTGAAAAGAAACCAAAGTTTGTTCAACGAGCTTAGAATCCTTGAACAAAACCATACCCCTTAAAAACCAATCCCAAAGAATTGCTCATCCCTATCACTGATGTGCAATGGCGGAAAACGTTTGTGTTTCTCTAAACAATAGCATGAATGCGATTTGAAACTGATTTTTTTTTCTTTCTTTTACTAATGTCTGCCTTTATCTGGTTTAGAAAAAAATGTTCTGTGAATCAGCACCACGATGATGATCATATTGAAAGTGCCATTCATAGTTCATAGTTTGGGGACCGGTCAAATGAGGACAATTCGAAGGGAAAGAAATCACCTGCAGAAAAAAAGAGAAATGAATATGAGAGGAATAATGAGAAGCATTTGTTTTAATCAACATGTTAAAGTTTAACATGAAATCAACTTAATCTTTTGATCCGCTGGACTTTCTAAAAATAAGATTTTCTGTTAAACAAAACGTATAAAATCAGCCTAAATTATACATTTGAAAAATATAGATTTGTGCTGAAAATAACTATATTTCAAAAGGATCTGAGGCATTCTACAATGACGTTGTAAGCAAAACTCTAATTTTAAACTTGTCTTGTCTTTTTTCAGATCAGTGTATCCGAAATGCAACTTTGGATTCGGGAGAAGGAACGTTCGATCAATTGACATTGGGTTCACCTGCCAGAGGTATGTTACTATCCACTCCACTCAGAACACCTCCCCTCTTTCTTTGTATCTTCCCCTATTATATATCTAGCTCTGTTTCTTTCTTTAATATTGTCTGTCTCTCTTGCTCATTCTCTTTCCCCCTTCTTTCATTATTTCTCTTTGTGCCCTTCTCTCTCCCCCTCGCTCTCTCTCAAAAAAGAAACATTAATGTATGTACCCTTTTCGTGTTTCGCCCCTGTATCTGTCTACATATCGTCAATCTCTCTTCTCTCTCTCTCTCTCTCTCTCTCTCGCTCTATTCTTCTCTCTTCCTCTCCCTTTCCCTTTTCTCAATATCTCCTTCTCTCTCTCTCTTTATCTCTTTCACCTCATCATTCTATCTTATTCCCTCTTTGTAAATAAAGACCCTCTCATTGCTACACGTCAGTATTTATCTCCATCTCTTTCTCGTCCTCTTTTTTCTTTCACAATTCTTAATCCTTTCTATCTCATTTCTCCCATCCTCCGTCTCTCACATTCTTTCTTTCTCTTTTTATGTCAGTCTATCTCTCTGTCTGTCACTCTCTCTCTCTCTTTTTTTCTCTCTCTCTCTCTTTCTCTCTCTGTCTCTCTCTGTCTCTCTCTCTCTGTCTCTCTCTGTCTCTCTCTGTATCTCTCTCTCTCTCTCTCTCGCTCTCTCTCAAACACACCCGCACCCTCGAACCCAATACACTCCCATGCAACACAGATCACAGACAAGCACAAATGCATCATTGCGGGTTCAGTTAACAACAACATTATTCGTACCACTTGCATAATTCGGATTTTTTTTTTCTCTCTCTCTCTTTGTTGTGGTGTGTTTCGTAACTCAAGGATGAAGGGTGGATTTGTGCAACTAGGGCCTTTGTTGAACACTGTTAGATATAAGCTTTAATATGTCAAATCATAAATCGGGATGAATCGACTTTTGACAGAGTTAAAAAAAAAAAATTGGTAAGGGTATGAAAAATTTAGTTGCTAACTAGCTTTACATCCATTCTTAGTATCTCTTTCCTCTCATATCCTTTTTCCATCCGGCTGAAAGCTCTCATGTACCCCATTGTTTCATTTATTTGCTTGCCTTTTCCTACCTTCTTTCTCTCTCCCTATCTTAATATGTATCGTGTTTCTTGTATTGAAATAAATTAATCCCCTTTTATGCTGGCCTTTCATTCTCTATTACATTTTTCTTCTGTCGTCCTTTCTGATCCTTTTCTTTTTCCATTTATATGCATCAATTGATAAATGGTATCACCATGGTGCAGTGACAATGACCTTTGCTCCCGGTATTGTTACGTCAGAGACGGTGTTAGAGTTCAACTGAATCCTGGCTAGCCTTACGGTTAGGGTTAGATTGCAGTATATGAGTAGGTCCATGATTTGATACAGGGTCCAAGTGACGAAGTCGGTTACAATAGGGTAATAGGGACTTTCACAAATGCACGTCGAATAAGTGGACGGCTACGTGTGACGTCCTTTTAAGGCACTGTCACTGCCTTAAAAGGACGTCACAGTGCCTTAAAAGGACGTCACACGTAGCTGTCTACTATGTCGACGTGCAAATCTAAAAGTCCCTATTTGCTGTCCGCTGCACCTTGTGACGCACGAGCATTAAAGGAAACCTCAACCCAAGAAATAACTGCAATTTTTCTGACAGATTTATTATATCCTTGCCAATTGATCTACAAGATTTCCCACCAAAGTGTATGAGAGAGGCATACATCAAGAATAATGTACAGTGTCTCACCATGACATATGGGCATCGCAATTTTCTTGATAACGTGACGTACTATGTCAATTCATTTATCAAGTAAATGTATTCAAATGTACTGATGCTTCCTTCCCAGGTGTGTGGGGGTAATGAAGCATTTCACTTACCTGCTATTATCCCTTGTACTACAATAAGCCATTTTCGTAATGTAACCAAATTTAATGCGTAGGTCTTTGTGAAGTGCCTCGATACAAATTATTTCATTCACCTTAAAAGAATAATAGTATTTCAATAGTCAGAATACAAACTGCATATATTAAGTGTTGCTAGGTAGGCCAATCCATAATGTTTGTCCTACCTGGCAACAATTAATGTATGCAGTTTGGATTCTTTCTATTGAAATACTATTATTCTTAACAGGTGAATAAAATAATTTGTATTGAGGCACTTCGCAAAGACTAATGCATTACATTTGGTTACATTACGAAAATTGCGTATTGCCTAAATAGTTGGTGCTCTTCTGAGGTGGAGGTTTTGTTTATAAATGAAATAGATCTGTCTACTGCTATATATTTGTATTTTTAAATGAATTAGTTACAATTTATTGTTTCCCTGTTATATACTTTTCACCAAATATAATCTCTATCTTCTCAGATATGATTTTTCCTTAATGAAAAGCAAAGGTTTTTGTTATTTATTTAGAAAGTCTTTCGAACTATAGCTTGGTACATAAAAGATGTACAGCTTCAAATGGTACGTCACATTTTCAAGAAAATTTTATTTATATATCTTTTGTACAAAGGGCAGGAATGCATATTATTTTTTTCAAAATACCTACACTTTTTCTTTGGGGTGAGGTTTCCTTTAAAGTTTTTTTGTGTGTGTGTTTCGTCTTCTTAGTTCTCCAATATCTCCAAAAAGAACATTTCGTATTCGTATATTTTTTTTCATGTAAAAGAAGGAAATTAGGTACAGAATGCAGATTTGCGTTCAAAGGATGGTTAAGTCTATGTTATATGGAAAAGCAATGGAAGCTTTGGCGTTTAAAGGTGTTTCTATAGGCAACCTTAGCCGTCCCAAATCATATTTTGAGTCCTTTATTGTTTTACAAAGAAAGGCTTACTCTTCTCTTGAATAGTAATAAAAGGTTTACTACCGAACATCGTATCAGAATGAACAATAAAACCAACCATTATTTAAACCACTTGAAATAAATTTTAATTTTGATAGGCCTACAAATGGCACAATTAAGCTCTTTGCCTGAAGAGGATGGTAAATAAAAAAATATTTACAATGTAAATATTTCGAAAGATGATTTTTTTTTCAACAAATTTTTAATACTTTCATCTCAGTGACCAAAATTTACGTATTACATTTGATCTTCTTTCTCTTGGCCGGTTTCGCACCAACAGAAACTCACGAGTGTTTTCGAGAATGTGGTTCGTCGGGACCGATGACGTGCCGATACACCTTCGACGTGGAATGGTATTCAACGATGTCGAGGGCGTGTTACGACTGCCCTTGCAACCTGACCGACTGCGGACGTGAACGGTGCGTTGCGCTGGACGGTTTCCGTCGTCCTATAGCTGTGGTCAATCGACAGTTGCCTGGTCCTACGATTGGGGTGAGCTAGTTTGGGTCAAGCTCTCACTCACTGATCTGGGCCCCGTTGCATAAAACTTACCATGGATGATAACTTTGCCATCAATGGCAACTACCATGGTAACAGGGCTCAACAGCCAATCAGAATCGAGGCTTCCATGGAAGTTACCACGGAGGGCAAAGTTACCACCAATGGTAAGTTTTGTGCAACGGGGCCTAGACATTTGCCCCGGGATTTATTTCGTCAAAAATATTGGGTTTGGTTTCGAGTTGGGATTGGCTTGTAGGTTAGGTTTACGGTTAGCCTTAGGCATAGCAAGGAACCTGACCGCGGAGCAATTGTTGGAATTTGTGTTCCACATCCTTTTACTAATTTGACTAGAAAACCTGAAATTGTCTAACATGAGGTGGTAAACCGCGGCGTATTATCTGAACGCAGCTTGACTGTATAATATTTTCTAGGTTTGCAAAGGAGATCGTATCATAGTCGAAGTCAACAATGAACTCGATGACGCCGAAGGGGTCACGATCCACTGGCACGGACTTCTTCAGCGAGGCACACCATACATGGACGGGGCCAATCTTATCACTCAGTGTCCTATCCAAGCCTCCGCGTCCTTTACCTATAACTTCCTGGCCGATCGAGCAGGAACCCACTGGTGGCACGCTCATGCAGGATTCCAGAGGAGCGATGGCCTCTTCGGTCCGATCATCGTCAGGGAACCAGAAGAGGTAAGCATAATGATGGTGATGATGATGATGATGATGGTGATGATGATGGTGATGATGATGATACAAATAATGATAATAATGATGATAATAATCAAACAATAGGTTGGGATAACCCAAAAGAGGGAGAACAGCTACTTGATACGTAGAAGGGAGGACAATTGAAATTCAACCATGCTCGTTTCGTTGCGGAAGGAAATGCTCACTCCAGTCCTATGCGGAAGTGGGATAAGGGAGCCGGTGACATGGTGCCGGCTCTATCAGTACATAGTGTGTCGTAAGAGAACGATAAATACTATAGAAATGACCCCTTAAAGTATGATTGCAGGGGTTTCAATCCTAGTGGATTACCTTTAAAATATTTGTCTATTCCTGTTATACAAAACTTCTTGGAGCGAATGTTGTCGTAAGTCGTATCCCATTCGTAAGCCTGACTTTGTACCCGGTACGATTTATTTCACATGTTTAGCAGGTGAGTCGGGAAGTTAGTGTCTAGATTTGAAATCTGTTTTGATATTGTAACCGTGAATCAAGTATAACTGATGTTTTAACCCCTTTAGGACAACCCGCACATCGCCCTCTACGACTACGATCTACACGAACACACTGCAATGATCAGCGACTGGATGCACGAAACCGCCATTGAGGCGTTTGTACTGGAACACCATGTAGATGTAAATGACGACCCTCGGTCTATCCTAATTAATGGCAAGGCACAGCTTGGTGGATACACTGATAAGAATAATGGTACTTCGCACGCCACTCCTAGAGAAGTTTTCGAAGTAGACGAAGTAAATAGTTGATTGATTTTTTTTCTTCTATTTTTATCCAGTAGGTCCCTCTTTTCACTATACTCTAATTACGAATTTAATCTCATTAATGAACATCATCGAATCTTTCTTTTACCGTACATCACAGGATATATTTATCAGGGCTTTCTTATTGATAGCAAATTAAGCTTTGAAATTGCTGCATTTGCTTGGCTGCAGTGTGAGCAAATGATGAAGATGATGACAAAGATGACTATGATATATTCTTGATACAGCAACAGTATTCCACGCTTCGCCCTCATGGCGCTTGCTATATAAAAGCGTCTACAACAATTCAGCGTTACTTATACACTTACTCCACTTCTACTCCTTCGTCACCCTTCTGTCAAGGTCATTGCTTTAATCCAGAATGTTCTCCAGGTTTCCAGCTCTCTTTGATACGCATTGACAATGATCTTGACTTTGACATGCAGTTTAACTTTTGGGGAATAAGATTGGCCTCGGAAATTGGCTCGAGAAATGATTTCGAGAATGACCTTGACACCGATCTTGAGATTAAGTATAATCTGATCTTATTTATAAAAGTTATTTTCCCATGGCGGACTAATGAATATTAATTAATAAGTCAGAATAAATCAGGAGAGCTTGGGTATTTGATTCTAATTCATCGTGACTGTGCCATGGACCAGTGATGGCCTGGTGGTAGAGTCGCTGCCCGTCATGCAGTAGATGCAGGTTCAAGTCCCGCTGGTTCCAAGATTTGTTCTGACTTGTTTTTCAATACAGATCGATCAATCGATCTTATTTACTGGGTGTAAGCCACAAATATGTTTAAATAAAATAATAATGATAATAATCTGATCTTGTTTCTTTTGCTTTCATTCAGGGCAAGCGTTACCGTTTCCGATTGATAAGCACTGCAACCGGTGGTGAAGCCTTCAGGGTGTCTGTGGATAACCACACCCTTACCATCATAGCCAGCGATGGAGCCTATGTACAACCTGTGGAAGTGGATACCCTTGTCATATATGGTGGAGAGAGGTAAAATATATAGTAACAGCAGTGTACAAAATAATATTGATAATACACAATATTTATTAGGCGCTTAATGCTGGTGTCTCTAAGCGCACTATAGTCTGACTAGAAAATATTTACCCAAACTTATACATCTGTTCTTTATTCAATAAATCATGCGTATATAATAATAAAAATAAGAGTGAGATCAAACATACATACATGAGGTAAATAACAGACAAACATATAATAATACTTTCTAAATCCTCAGTGATAGCTTCAGACCACGGGTATAAAATAAATTTTGTTTTGAAAACAAAGGAGGAGATGAATACAAATTTGTTGTACATAGGAAATAGCAATTTTCGACGTGATCTTTAAACTTTAAGAACGCTTTTATATTGTTTTTTTGAAAAAGAGTTTTCCTTTGAAAAGTGCAGATAGTATATTTCTATTTAGATTTTTAAATCTTAGAAGTATTTTATTGGAATCAAACTGACATGCAGGCACGGATGTTACTAACACAGTAAAACCTTTTCATTATTATTATGTTGTTAATATATTTATTTATTCATTATTATCATTATTATTATCATTATAATATCAAATATACATATTTTGGGACAAGGGGGGGGGGGGTGTATGGAATAATATTTTTTCGACATGTTAATATCATACCTTGAATGGTGGAATGTTACACACTAGTTATAGCGACTCCTCTGTGTCACAGTAGACCGTCTTGTCAAATTTCATCATGTTATATCCCTTTCCAAAAAGATATGATGTTGTCCTCAACGCCTCTCAACCTGGTGGAAGGAACTACTGGATGAAGATCAGCGAATTTCGAGGAAGAGCCCTGAACCAGGGTCTAGCAATCATCAGGTACAGCGGTGCCCTCGAGTCTAACCCCACCATGAGCCCATCTGGAGTGCGAGACGGGGTCATATACCAAGCATGGAATACACCTGCTTCAGCTGACGTCATCACAGTCAATGAATTGGTTGCCATAGGTAAAAGGGCCCGTATGTCGAGGACAATTAACCTGTCTTTAATTTAAAGCTCAAACAAAGCATGCGTTAAGATCAATATGCGTTTCGGGAATGCGCTACTTCCCTTGCTGGGTTATTGCAATGTGGGTTGGAAAGAAACATTGATCAAGCAGAAATAATCCTTTCATGTAAACTCGGTGTCTTTTGATGCAAAACATGGAACACATAGGCATTGTACCTGTGTATAATATCTTTCATTTATACACAATGTATACCCATTGTTCTTTAAGCCCTTTACAAATTGTAGTTGGGTATTCCTAGTTCATGCTTCCAAAAAATTAATAGCAATCTAATGTAAAGTCAAACGCTACTTTATAATGTTTACTTGCAGAAAATGCAACGTTACCGCAGGAAAACAAGCGTACTTTCTACATGACTACAGATTTCAATCAGGTAAGGCGTGACCTATGAGAGTAAAGAATCTTGGTAATGATAGAATGTGGCCAGGGAGAATAATGCATTTCTTTTCTTCATTAAACTTTATGTTTGCTACTTCTTAGTCATTTCACATTACTTCTTCTTTTCATTCAAGTCTCACGCGGTCTTCCATTGTTAATCCTTAAAATTGCTGTTTCCTTTTACATCACATTATGAACCACTGGCCACCTTTTAACTCCTTCGTCTTTCTCGCCTTGTTCTGAATCGCTCTGTAATTTATTTCCACTGTATTGTCAGGCAATACTTCACCCTTTCCAATGCATCACTCTGAATCATTATCCTGCTGTCACTCTTCCTTTGCTCTACTTAAGTCAACTTCGGAATGAACTTTTCATCATTTTGTATTTACTTCAGAATGCTTGTCAACGTGTACTTCTATCATTGCTTTGCTTTTCGATGTAGTCTTCCTTTTTTATTATTCATTTCTCCTCCTTCGTCACCCTTACATTCTACTCCTTCGTGACCAATCTCTTCAACTGTTTCGTCAGCCTTCTCGTCTACTCCTTCGTCACCCTTCTATTCTACTCCTTCGTCAGCCTTCTCCTCTACTCCTTCGTCAAATTTCTCTTCTGCTCATTCGTCACCCTTCTCGTCTACTTTTTCGTCATCCTTCTCGTCTACTTCTTTGTCACCCTCCTATTCTACTCATTCGTCACCCTTCTCTTCTACTCCTTTGCCACCCTCCTCTTCTTCTCATTCGTCACCCTCATATTCTACTCCTTTCGTCACCCTCCTGTTCTACTCATTCGTCACCGTTTTCTTCTACTCATTCGTCACCCTCCTATTTTACTCCTTTCGTCACACTCCTATTCTACTCATTCGTCACCCTCCTATTCTACTTCTTTCGTCACCCTCCTATTCTACTCATTCGTCACCCTTCTCTTCTACTCATTCGTCACCATTTTCTTCTACTCATTCGTCACCCTCCTATTCGACTTCTTTCGTCACCCTCCTATTCAACTTCTTTCGTCACCCTCCTATTATACTCCTTTCGTCACCCTCTCTTCTTCTCATTCCTCACCCTCATATTCTACACCCTTCTATTCTACTCATTCGTCACCCTATTCTTCTACTCATTCGTCACCCTCCTATTCTACTCATACGTCCCCTCTTATCTACACCTTCGTCACCCTTCTCTTCTACACCTTCGTAATACTTCTCTTCTATTCGTTCGTCACCCTTCTCTTCTACTCCTTCGTCACCCTATTCTTCTACTCATACGTCACTCTTCTCGTCTACTTCTTCGTCGCCCTTCCCGTCTACTCCTCCGTCACTCTTCTCGCCTACTTCTTCGTCACCCTTCTCGTCTACTTATTCGTCACTATTTTCTTCTACTCAAACGTCCCCGTTCTCATCTACTCAATCGTCACCCCTCTCTTCTACTCGCTCGTCACCCTCCTATTATACTCATTTCGTCAACCTTCTTTTCTACTCATTCGTTACCCTCCTATTCTACTCCTTCGTCACTTTTATTATCTACTCATTCGTCACCCTTCTCTTCTACTCCTTCGTCACCCTTCTCTTCTACACCTCCGTAATCCTTTTATTCTACTTTTTTAAAATTCTTTTAGTCACCCTTCTTATCTACTCATACCTCTCCTTCTCATCTATTCATACGCCCCCTTCTTTTCTACTCCTTTGTCACCCTCCCCTTCTACTTATACATCACCCTTTTGTTCTACACCTCCTTCAACCTTCTCTTCTACTCTTTCGTCACACTTTACTTCCACCCCTTCTTTACACATCACTTCTGTTCTTTCGTCACCCATCAATTGTAATCATTAGATATCCTTCATGTTATTCAATATCCGTCCTCTTGCCGATCTTGTCATTATACTCCCAATCTCTCCACAATCATATATCTACTGTACATGCTTAAACAGAGCCTTAACTCTTTGCCAACCTCTATCTAAGTTTCATGTGACCTTTTGTTTTCAACTCCTCAGTCTGAAAACAATTCTTGCACCCAAGAATACGTCTGCTCATCTCAAGTTAAATATTAATTTTAGAGTTTTGAACTGCATTGTCCTAATTACTTTCACAATCTACACTTCCTCACAGTTTGCCGATTTACGTTATTGGGAAGACGAATACAACCCACTGGTCAATGACCGCGCCTTTAAGCATCCAAGCTACGCACTACTCTCCCAGTACAACGACGAGACGGACTCCGATGATCTCTGCTTTTTCGAAGATGAGGAGTTAAATCAGAAGTGCAAAACGGAGTTCTGTCGCTGTACCCAAGTCCTTCAGGTTGATTTGCATCAGGTAGATATGATTACTCATTATAATGTTGATAATATTGATAATGATAATACAAATGATAGCATTGATAACAATAATGATGATATGAGTAAAATTATTATATTAACGATATTGATAGTAATAATTATGATGATGAAATTAATAGTAATAGTAATGATAATGAAAACAACAATAAAGATGAAAATATGTAAGGTAACAATTACAATAATATAATGAAAATAATAATAATAAACCACTTACAACAACAACATCAACAACATGAGTCCCTTTAACCTCTATTTCTACGTCTTTCACTTCTTCTCCTTTTCCATCTCCCCTCTCCACCCCTTCTTTCTTCTACGTCTGTTCACGCATTCTCCTTCCTTATCTTCTTCAACCATTTTTTGCCGTTTAATTGTGTTCTTTCCTCATGTAATCTTCTGTTCCTTCTTTTGAATCTTTCATCTTCTTTCCTCTTCTCCTCTTCCTCCCATTTCCGAGATTTATTCTCTTCCATTTTACCTTCTTGCTTCCTTTTCTTCTACTACCTTTCTTTTGTATTTGTATTTGTTATTGTTGTTGTATCTAAGTTGAGGGCTGCGGGCACGTCAAGCTACCTTGCTTATTTCTGTAGCCCTCCTGCATCTAATGTATGTTAATTATGCATTCAATATATTTGTTTAAATTCGTTTATTATTTGTATAAAATTATATACATTTAAAATATTGTATCAAACCATAATATGTTCATGAAAATGTATGATGAAAAAAGAAAAAAGATGCAGAAACCAATAAATCAAATCAAATCAAAATAAAAAAATCTTCTTTCACTTCTTCTTTCCACGTTCCATTCCAGACGATTGAGATCGTTATAGTGGACGAGGGTAACCTGTATCAGGCTATACACCCCTTTCATCTCCACGGGTTCTCATTCCGCGTCCTCGCTCAGGGGTACGGCGGAGACAACCTTGACGTCACCGAAGTAATGGCAATGGATCGGAGTACGTATACAGTAGGGGATGGTTCAATATCAGTCTAGGTTCACATGAGAGCCTATACGTTTTAAGTTTAGCTTATTATAGTTGTAAACCTCGAGGGTATCTTGTAATACAGGACCGTCTAAACACACTAGTGGATTCGAAACTAGAAGGTTTAAAAGCCAACGATTGTACGGTTAATGTTAAAATCGGGTGCAGTTTTTGAAACTTAAAATAGGAAAATACGACGGGGTCCTTGGATGTCCATTTAAACGAAAGGCCTTGGGACTATTGCGATCCATAGTACTACATTTTCAGTATTAAATGGCTCTAGAATATTTTTGGTGATTTTTTTAATTGTCATGGGCGGGGGGGGGGGGGGGGGGGGTTACCATTGGAATTTACAGTGTTAATATTCCTATGATATACATGCAGAGTTTAAATACGCGACAAGGGTTGGAAAGTATTGGGCCTGGATTCCTTCAGCTCTTCATTTGCAAGTATTTCGGGAATACATTTTTTGGTATTAAAAAGGAGAATAACAATAATTCAGAAAAAAGATTCACAAGGGAATGGGATGCCTTAAAATTCGCTACATGTGAAGTTGAAAACCAAATATATTCCACAGCATTCGATTTGAAACATCTTTCAGTATTGTCTTTCCCAGTTAGAATCATGAACATACGTTTTGGTTGTTTTTCAGTCTCATCAGCGCCTTTGATTAGGCAACTAGATATTGGCGCTTTATAAATACCTTGATTGGATTGGATTGGATTGGATTGGATTAGATTAGATTAGATGGGATTGGATTTGATTGGATTGGATTGGATTAGATTGGATTGGATTGGATTGGATTGGATTAGATTGGATTGGATTGGATTGGATTGGATTAGATTACATTAAATTGGATTGGATTGGATTTGATTTGATTGGATTGGAATGGATTGCATATTTCTTATCCCTAGATGGAACTATCAAGAGGAACTTCAACAATCCACCAGAGAAAGATACGGTGATCACAATGAATGCTGGGTACACCGTCATCCAGTTCGTTGCCGATAACCCTGGTTGGTGGTTCTTCCATTGCCACAACGAGTTCCACCTTCATGTAAGCCCGTCAAGCAAAGTAGATACAGGGCCATGTTTCATGAAACTTGATATCAATAACAAGTTACAAGCTACTGTTATAAGCTACTGAAATCATGGCATCTGATTGGCTGAACGCAAATTTGTCATAGAAATTTAGCATTTGTTATAGATAACAAGTTCTATGAAATGGGCCCCTTAATGAAAGATGAATCTGAGTACTGGGTATGGCATTATAATGTCCCGGGTTCTATATCAAGTCGATATAGAGTAGTGCCCTTTGGTAAGGCATTAATCCTCATTACCAAGTCCCTCGGTGAGGTCTTAAAGCCATCGGTCCCCTGGCTGCTGCTTACAAGCAAACACAAGCTTTGGCATATCATGAGAGTTCGGTGCGATTTTTTCACGTATTTTCTAGTCATATTTCAAATACGAAGGAATTTGAAGAGAAATCCATTTTGTGGAAATTTCTGACGATATATATTTTTTGTCTCAAATTGAAATCTGCAAAAATGATGATGACATATTCTGTAGTCCGAACATGAATTATAATGAAGGAAATTGGGACTACAATCATGGCAATTGCATATTGTTATTGATATTAGTTGAAACAAATCACAATGACATAATCAGTATTTGAGCACTCGAGTGCCTTCTATAGAAAATGTTCCTATGATAGTCTCTATTTAATATTCATTGTTTTACTCGTTTGTCATTATTTGTTAAACACCGCAGACTGGTTTGGCTATCGTTGTCCGTGTGGGATCACAGTCCGATCTCCCACCGATACCAGACGACTTCCCGACGTGTCATACCTTCAAACCTTCAAACTCAACAACGCCATCATCACCACCACCAAGACCAACACGACCACCACCATCATCACCACCATCAGACATGGTGCAGTTCCCACTTTCTACAGTTATTGCTTTAGCCATAGTCGTCGGTGTTCTCGGTCTCCTCGTCATCATCCTACTCCTCATGGTTGTGTGTCGACGTCAGGGCACACCTTCCCCGTCATCATCGCCACGGAATGAGGAGATGAAGGGCCATGATGCACCGTGGGGTGATAAGACAGATTAACCATATCAAACCTGATTGCTTGTTCAAATATGGCGCTAAACCGTAGAATCCCCCCCCCCCCAAAAAAAAAAAACAACAACAACTATTAAATAATAATAATAATAAAAATAATAATAAATGAAACAAAAATAAAAACCTTTTTTTTAAGGTGTAAATGAATGGCAACTGCAGGCAACAAAAGTCCTGCGCGTATTCAACGAACTCTGTTTTTTACAAGATCTATATGAAATTTGACGGGCATTGTAATTTACGTCATGGCGACAACAAACAAATCGGCTTGGTTTTGCCCCGTTATATCTGAACGAGGCGTTAGTGTTGTCCTGTCGGGACGGTTAAAGTTAATAAATGCTGTTTTTGTAAGACTATTAATGCTGCTTTATTCAATTGCGGGCTGAAATAATTATTGAACATTTCTTTTTGTCGTTGTTATAACTCGTTGTTATAACTTGCAGACTGGATTTGACGTTATATATATATATATATATATATATATAGTTACATTTTTTACATGTATATAAAAGGTATTCGGATAATCATGCTGTAGTCATTCCCATAATGATGTTCCGCAAGGGTCATTATAGAAAATTCATTTTTTGTGACATTTATCTTATTTTCATGTAATTGTATGATAGATCGACTAGTGTAATAATATGACCAGTTTTTCAAACCTGGGTAAAGGAATAATTAATTTCACCCCTGTTAAGGCTCATTCATACTCCTGAACCATCGCGTACATCCATGTTATATCTCCAATACAATTATTCTTCACCTAAAAAGAATATTGTTTTTCTTTGACTCCATGAATAACACATTGATATTTTGCTGTTATTTTCAACCTCCATTACACATTGCGTAATCTACAAAATCCTATGCAGATCATCAAGAACTGTGGGAAAAGGCTTGGGTTAATGTCAACTGAACCTCATCGTTATCAATGATGTATTATTATCAACAACAAAAACATTTCACTTCAAATTTATACGACTTTTAATATGTCGTGACTTAGAAACGGCGATCCTCGCAAGAAGACATGCTCTTTCTAACGCAAAGCAGTCGATAATCTTGTTTGTCTATGCGACTCTAAACTGAACATTTCTCATCAAAAATCATTTCATTATTCCATGTAGTCATGTATAAGGGAATTAATTTGTACTTATACTATGTACTTGTTATTATAAGTTATGTTTGACGTAAACGTATAATCGTGTTGAATCCTTCATGATTGACTTGACTCTTACAAGGTCGGGTGATACCATTTTAAGCTTGTAAATAATGTATCTTTAACAATAAATATTTAAGAAGCCGTGAAATATTCAAGTAGACGGCAGGAGTTTCATAAAATTATTTTATATAAGGCCCTATGAGTGTTTTGAAAAATAAAATACCGGGTAGGCATGAGCAATGAAAGGATCATCATAACTTCTAATGTTAAATGTTACACATCATTAAAAACCATTTGTTATGAAAACTCCTTCATAGCGGTAAAACATTTGATAAGAATTATGATGAAAAATAAATCGGCTTACTTATAACAGTAGGGTTTCTTCAAAATTACGTTTCCTTCTCTCTATCTGCTTTGTAATAGGTGTTTATTTATCGCATTCATTGCAGCAATGGATCCGGGGTGCAAAAACAGTAGGGAAAGGGGGAAAGAGAGAGCGATGGAAGAAAAGGGGGGGGGGGGGGAGGAAGGTAAAAGACAAGAGAGATAGGGAGAGAAGAAAAGGAGAGACAGAGGAAGCGGACAGCAAAGAAGAAGAAGAAGAAGAAGAAGAAGAAGAAGAAGAAGAAATTGTCATATTTTGTCTATTTGTTGCCTTAAGTAGTAATTGGTGCGCATAAATCCATGCACAGGTGTAGGTTTCATAAACAGTCGACTTTTTGGAAATAATTGTAAAAATAAAGAGTGAATTTATTTTCTAAATGCAGGGATTAATGATGTGGGGAGACACAACTCCCATCTACTTGACTTTGTGTAAATATTGTGGCGTTTTTTGGTGCGTTTTTATTTCAAACAATTTTCAATTTTGTATACTCTTCTAGTTTTAGATTTAATAAAACAAAAAAAATCCTCTTACAATTATGGAGATTTGCCTTTATGTGCTGTGTTTTACAATTTATATTCGTCTAAGTTGCAGAACATAATAATTATTACAGAAAGTATATCTTCTGTCTAAATCTCAATCCAATAAAAAGACGTATGCACTACGTTGATTAAAAAGAAATTTAAATATTTTTTCATTCTTATTGATTGATAATTTTTACAGGTCATTATTGGTGAATTGATTGATTGATTGCACTATGTAATTCACTTCCCTTAAAAAAAATGTGGGTACATCTGAAATCAGAAATGATTTTTTTTGGTATCAAATTGAAGAGCAGACATCAGCATTCAAGTTGACACCGTTAAACATTTGCAAGGCATTTTAAGAGGCAGTCGTATGTTTAAAAAAGGTAACGAACCCCCCGCAAACCATTCAAAGCATAAGGAGGGGGTTGCTAGTTTGTTTAATTTTGCTAGCATCTTTGCTCTTTCGACATTCTACAAAAGCTTGTACTGAAGAAAACACAAAGTGTATTCATTAATTTAATAGACAATAAGCAGTGCTTAACTCATACAGAAAACCAGTATTTTGATGTAAGACATACTTCCAATTTTGGAAACTCAAAATGGTTTGTTTATTTCGTTCCGTTTCATGGGATGTCACAGTTTGGGGATAATTCTTTGCTTTAGTGAAATTGTTGCAAGGGAAAGAATGACTAAATGAATTGGTATGTCATGAGATATTTCTATATTTTTCAAGACTTTTCTGGTTTAATATCCATGCTTCGAATCATAGATACTTCTTATCAAACAACCGTCCCCTGGTAGCGAACACAGCACGGTACACCTTGGTGACAGATCTGGTCAATTTGTGGAGGACGTCACTGGAAATGTCTTTTTTGTACTTCCGAAGAATCTCCCCAAAATAATCATCCCATAACAGCTCTTATAAATCATTTCCCTTAGTTGGGGTTGTTTTAGTCCGGGGAAGATTGGCAGTTTGCATAAAGAGAAGGGTATACACGACGAGCATGGCTGCCACCCCATCCTACAGCAGACCGCCATCCCGTCAGGATGATTGGGGACTAGTTTGTCTTCCAGCAGGACAACGACCCAAACCTTCCCCAAGGCAGTGTACAAGAAACTGCCTGTAGAAAAACAAAGAGAAAGGTGTCCTCTGAAGATCATGGACCTGACTTGGTTCGGACTGCTACGGAAAAAGCTGGACAAGAGGGTTTGAGAAACATGCCGCGAAAACAAATGGTCAGGTCTGAGTTTGTTGTCAGAGGTCGCGAAGAGATTTTAGGCAGTTTTTAAAAGCTTTTCAATGGTCGGCATTTGATCTCCGGAGCATTTTACTCGGCTAGACTAATGCCTCAGTCACACTAGGTGTAAGACCGGTTGCCTACTTTCGACAACGATCAAATGCGGAGACCGTCATCAACGAATTTGCAAAAATGTTTATTGGGTGATCAGTTGTAGGGCAGGTAATGAAAATAATAAGCAAGACATTTAATTTTATTGTGCGTGTTTGCGTCAATGATTATACTCCTTCCCCGTTGTAGGAACATCAGCCTTTGAACTCCGACCAGGTGTATCTTTTCACCGATCAGTCAGCAGTCAACTGCCAATTATTTGTCAGAAGTTGGCAACCGGTTGTACACCTAGTGTGACTTAGGTTTTAACCAAACATTTATACTTGTTCATATATAAAGACCGTATGAAGACAGAAAGAGAAAATTGACAAACCTGCATAAAAATTTGGGGAGATGGAAATAATTATTTTTGATTAATAATCAATTGAGTGGTTTTACAGTAATACCATAATACGCATCTAGACTTGCATGTTAATAAGCCCAAAGGTTTGAAGGAAACTACGTGTTATCGAGGTAGCAATAACCAGCATCAACAGTAGACGCATCAGCAATAGCAGCAACAACAAAAACAACGACAATAGTAAAGGCAAAGCACCACAGCTTTGGCGTAGTTTAAAAAGTTAACACGATGTTTATTTTTAGACTATTAATATGTCAAATTCATTTTTTGATTTGCAAACTCCAAAAAACCCCACAAAGACTAGTCTATTTCGTCGGCCTTATGTCAAAAGGGCCTTAACCCGATTTTGGGTGTTATTGAGTTATTAACATCACCTTGTAGATTTCAAAATTCTCTTTAAAATGATGTACTTCACTTGTTGTAATTCGATTTATTTATGAAGATAATTATGAATTTCAAAAGGCCCTTAACGCGTATCGCACCTTTTTCCTTACGCCAAAAGGGCCTTAACTTACACGGCATTTTTTTAAAATCAATGACAGATTAATTCGTAATTTCCATTTAAGTCAATAAATATCGGTAGAAACACCATTAAAAACATGATTAGTCTACAATAGACACGATGTACTTAGAATAATCACTGAAAGTTTATGTCATGAATTTAGATCATGAATTCTGAGTGAGATTTAAGTTAGATGTGGATGCATGAAATGCAACTGACTCATGAAATACGAAGATGTCAACGGATGGGACTGTAATGAAAAATAAACGACGAAAAAGGTGTCCTAAATGTACGATCTCTAAAAAATAACTTCACCGTAAGCTGCATTATATTAATAAAAATATTCAGATATCAAAAATACCTTTTCTAAAATTGTAATTAATCAGTTTTATCAGTTTTCGTGATCCAGTAGCCGTAGCAGTGGCTTTCTGGCAAACCGAAGGTGTTGCGAAACAAGAAAATATTTTTATGCCAGAAGCTAGGGCGCTAAGTACGCGGGCGTACGATAACCGCAGGTTAAGGCCCTTTTGGCAGAACGCCGCGTGGGGTACGCGGGAGGTTACGGCCCTTTTGCCATAATGCCGCGTAGGTTACGGCCCTCCTGACATAAATACGCTACCCTCAAGCCATATGCCAAAAAGCCCCTAACATGTTTTTTGCACATAGCATGAAAACTTCTGTATATTTTAAAACAAATTTAACACATTTTCATGTAAAACTTAATAACTTAACATATTTATCGAAATTGACTTCAGAAACAACAAAAACGACCACAAACTTTTGATTATTAGAGAGGCCAAAACTTCAAGCGCGATTATCTCGGAATGGCAAAAAGCAGTTAAGGCCCTTTTGGCATAAGGCCGACGATTTGTTCCTGTTTCGTGTTCCTCTTTGGTCTTAATGACTTCATTCTGTATAAAAGACTATTTCTCCATAAAATCACCCATTTTATTGGCGCAAGTAACTTGAAAAAGAACCCACAACATTCTAGTATACCTGTCCCTAGATATTTAGCAGTATGTAGAATTGTGTTTTATATCTTTCTTAAGTGTATAAAGTTTACAGAAAAAAAGGTCAATCATCTGAGACTTACTTTTGTTGAAGAGCGCCATCACTTTTTTAACATAATGAGTGAATAAAGGCAAATTTACATATAGGGCCTATACCTAAAACTAATTTGCTTTAGATAGACGTGAGCGTGTGAAATATTTATTACGGTTCCTTATAATTATGTTTCGATTTCCCTTCTCTGCGATTGGGAAATAGAGGGGGAGGGGGTGTTGGAAGAGCAAAACAGTGAGAGGTGTCTGCATAACGAACTAAAGGAGAGCATAACGAATAAAGAGGAAATGGCAAATAAATTAGTTTCATATTCTAAGTTTATTCAACACTCTTCATACACAAATTAAAAACATACAACTACAGAATGGAATGATAAAAAAGAATGAGATAGTTATAGAAATTACAATGAAAAATTATGAGAGCATTTGGGGTAGGCAGAAAGGAAGGATTACTTATATGAAAGCCTACCCCTAAACATACTATCATGTACAATCAGAGTAAAAACACTATTGAGAGTGTACACAATTTACTTTCCAAAAGTGTCCAAGTTGCCCATGCTATTTTCCTGATTATTATACTTATTTAACATAAATTGTCTATATTCTATTTTGAAAATGTTGAGAGTTTTGTATTGTCTAATTACCAGGGGTATACTATTCCATATTACTGGTCCTTTAAAAAAGAGTGATATGTTCGTAAATACAAATTTATTTTTTTTGTGAAAAATATGCAACCGGGGTGGGGTGATCAGGCTGCATTTCATTCATTCTTTTAAATACACTATTTATATTAAATGCTCAGTAATGTCCCCTTTTCTAAAACGTTCCGCGCCTCCTGTGACAATCGAATCAGTTGATTTTTCGACGCTGTCAGCTTAACCCAAATATGACACTCAGTCTGCCTCGTGATTATGAGAGATAAGCGCTTTGGAAGATAAAATAGCTGTAATCTAGATATTAAAACCTTTAGCCTCAATAACGTTTCTTTCTTTACTAAGTAACCAACACAAAATGACACTTTGCCCGTCCCAAATTAGGGTATCATGTTTACTCCGGGAAATATAGATTACTATATCATACTAATGCATTGTGGCAATCAAACACTTGCGGATAAGATAAGGTAATCATGAGAGCTGAGTCACCTAATTATATAGGCACTTGACGACGTGCAAGTCGCCCGTTGGAGTGATAGTAAAGTTCAGAAAATATCAAAGGTTAACACGTAGGCCAACCACCACTATAAATCATCAGCTCTGCAGGCAGACTAATTATATAAAACGTACATCACAACCATCACCTATTTAAAACTTCCTCTTTTAACAGTTTTGTTTACAATATATACCTCATACAGATTTATTTTACACAAATGATGAGATTTCAAGGCAATGTCTAGACAAATAGTAAGCGGAACAGGCCTTTATTTTAAGGATGTAGCATGCTCTGAAAATAAAATGAAATGGATGTAGCATGTTTTGTAACCGAACTAAGCCAGACCTTTGGGTTTTCTCTTTAATAGGAAGACAAACTTTCTGGATACGTCAACGCATGTACAGGTGTACCTATTATAAATTAGTACCTTCATGCACAAATTAAATTTTGAGAATAAGTGGGTATAGCATGTTTTAGAACTTAACTCGTCAATTCCATAATCTAGTCACAGGGGCCTAAGAGGCAGAACATTGAGTGGCAAGCCCTTTGAAGACTTTAGCATTATCGACAATAGGAAAATTGCCACATCACACTTCAGAAGTGAAATTAATTTCTTATACTATCTTTTTTATTTACATGGAATTTGTTGAAATCTAAATGCAATAATATAACACCCAGAAGATTTACTTTTAAACATTCGCCAATTAAAAAAGGTGGCTCATGAAGCCCTGTGATGTACAACAAATATTAAAAAAAAAAAATCAAATGAGGAATCTTCTCAACTTACTACATTAACTACGATGACATTACTGCAAAATACATCAGAACAACCGAACGTATGTACAACATCATTTAAACAAATAGGAGAAGAACTTAGAGTGTTGTAATTGTAAAAGAAACTAACTAAAACTAGGAACTGAGGCAGAAGGAAGAAGAAGGACGAGAAAAGATGACACTATTTACATAAGAAAACGTAGTGCTCTCTGCGAATATTGTGCCCGTACGTCTATGGGTGCGTTTATGCTCAATACTGAAGGCAATTTTTAAACGCTCATCGTAATCGCAGTTCCACGGTGTACTGTTTATGCTACTTTCTCCAAGCCAATTCGGGCTCTGTAGGCCTATCTGGATTCGCATGCTACGTTGACCCCCGGGTGGGCAGGTCAAGTTTTGGCGCACTTTGCGATATGCGTTAAAATAAAAAGAAGACGTAAAATAATAAAAGTACACAAACAAGAAGAAACAACAATTGAAAAATAGAAGGACAAAAATATTCTCAAAATAGATCAAAAAATACTATATATTGACAATATATCATCTAATATAGAAACTATCTTTAACAAAAGAAGAAGTTTATTTTCGTTAGCACATTATATCTATTTTCTCACGGATTGGCCCCCCACCCCTCCCCCCCCCTCTCTTGCCGCCGGATGGATCCACCCCTGAGCTAAATCACATAGCCTTCATCACGATCAATTAGATAAACCCTAAATTACCCAACCAGATTATGAAACTCAATTGAATTCAAATTGTTCGCAATAGTAAAAAGTGGGGAAGGTGGCAGCATAAATAATAGAAATATCATATTGACATGAACAATATTTCATTAATGACATGTAAAAATGAACAAGTCTTTGTTTAGATTGAAGTAACTTGAGGTTGCATTTACGACGAGCGAATCAAAATTTGTATTTAAAAGGACATCATAACTCATATCTGATGGACAGAAGACCCTAACTTTATATATTTGGGAAAGTAATGAAAATAAGATATTTTTTAATCCACGGTTGTGATATCTGTTTACTTAAACAAAATATGTAATATGATATGTAACAAAAGTTTGCTCCAAATAGGAAAAATTTAGAAAAATATCTACACGAAAATACATATAATGGTCAAACGTACAGACCAGATTAAATTGTTATGTTTTCATGGACAAATGATATTAATCTCATTTACTCGTTAAGATATTGCAACGGTATATGAACATTATGTTTGTATAACAAAATTATAATATCAACATAGGAACTGTTCAAAATATTGAGAGCTTGAAGATCAAGAAATAGTTTATTATAAGACTACAGTTTTCATGTTTTCGCTGCCCATAGACTAACTGGAACTTGACCTGTAATGGTGGTCTAAAAGATATGACAGGTTTGGAATCGCGACAAATCTCTTGTCGGGGAAGTGGTCGCTCGTCTTGGCAAATTCGGTTTTGTGAAATACTTCGCAGACAAGTCGAGCGATAGCGTCTAAATGTCGTTGATCCTGTACTTGTGTAGGTTTTGTGAAACGTCCCCGAGAAGGTCGATTCCATGCAATGTGTTCCTTACGACATGCACGTATGAACTTTATTTGTTTATTGTTTAGTATGCCAGGTTCATAAATAATGAATTGTCAATAAGGCATAGAATTGGATTCAAGATACTTTGGCTAATTTACAAAGCTTTACATTTTGTCTGAATTATTTTCTCTTAAAATGCATCCATATTTACAATAGCGGCCCCTAACTTACAAAACAGACAGAACATGCTGCTTCTAAATCTACCTGGCACTAAACAAAGCAAACGTTTTCAGTTGCGCCGCTCCAAAACTTTGGAATTGCGTTCCACTCGACATTAGAAACGCTCCATCTCTTGCCATCTTACAAGCTTCATCAAAGACTCACTTTAAAGCCTTTATAAAGATTGTGGGTGTTTGTCCTTAATGTAGCGATATATATACCCCCCCCCCTTTTTCTGTACCACAGCGCCGTAGAGTTATGTTGAGGCTGCGCAAAGCAAATCGATCGTATTAATATTACTGTCGTTATTTTAAACATCAATATATACAGGTATATTTGTCTGTTTTACATGGACAAGCAGTAACCATCAACATATGAATGAAAAACCAAATTTGAGTGAGATTATTTAAACGATTATGGCTTGTAAAAGCGGAAATAAACAAGATTACTATTCAGATATTTCGAGTACAGAATCATCAACGTATGCATAAATAAAGTTAAAGGTAATACAAAATTTTGGGAAATTTGGAAATTGGGTGGAAAGTGATTCTTTACAAGTTTGATATAATTGGATGCCCCTGTAGATGTATTATAAGCAAAAGACCCCATTCCAAAAATGTGTATGAATAAATCAGAGAATCGGAATTGTTTTCATTCTTCAAACAGTAAGGCGAGTGTAATGCTAGTTTGCTATTTGCTGAACCAGTTCTTTAGATTTTTCATCCTGATCAATTGTTATCAATTACGGCAATACAGATTTATTAAAAATTCAACAGTTATAGATTTGAGGTAACTTATCCATATCAATAAACATGGTAAAGATAATTTCTAATTTATGTGAAATTTCATTACAATAGAGAGTTAAATCCAGAGCGGAAATTCTGTATCAGCTTTGGCCCTTTCATTGCTGGTCGATGATCAGAAGTTCACGCGCCAAGTCTAGAAAACCATGATCTACAAGTTGGTCAAATTGACAAACTTGTAGATATTTCCTATCTTTTCCCTTTACCCGCTGACTACACACTCCGGGTGCATGCTTCAGGGTCATCAGACTGTCGCAGATTGTCTCGCTAATATCATCATCTGATCGCTGAGCTCCTGGAAAGTTCTGCTGTAGATTCAACGCTACAGCAAGACTCTTTAGTCGATCATCAGTTATCACCTTCTTGACCATGTGCTTAATGAAGGAAAGGCTCTTTTCATCGGCTTTGTATTTACCTATAAACAAAAGAAAGGTAATAGTCAATATATTGCTATAAGTATTTGGAAAAGATAAAGAATCTTATACAGACTTTGAGTCAGAGTAGACTTATTTCTCCCGAAAAAGGAATGAAAATAAACTTTTCGTCAACGTTTTCATCAACTGAGAGAAAAACCGTTAATGAGCCAATACTTACTATAACTCTTAATATTGTGATGTTTCAGAACCGATTTTTAGATATTTCAAGAATTTCTACTTTTCTTAAGAGATCAATAAAAGGTATGAGGTCAGCATTGAGATAGTGACGTAAAATCTGTTTTGCCAAAGCCAACCAGAAACATCACATGTACATAATCAACACTAAAAGATGTGCCGGGGATTACCTTCGATAACTGATCTTGCTATCTCAAATTTCCCGAAGTCTTGCAGGCGTTTTATCAAAGCTGCTCTGTCATTAAATGCAAAAAGACGGGGTTTCTCTTTCCAGATCTTGAACAATGTGAACTCATCTTGAATCTCAGTCTGCGAGGAGCCTGCAGCTACTTCTTCATCTGTCAAGTTTAGCATCTTCTTGATGATGTTGAAACGTTGACCGGACTCTTTAGCTTCCACGACCTCCAGTTCCATAGAAACTATTGCTGTACCAGGGGAGGCCACTTCTTTTGTAACTAGCAAGGGATCTCCTTCATTTGGTTGACTCACTTCCTGTGCGGTTTCGGTGTTTTTTCCTGATATAGTTCCAGATTTCATGACTGCATTGGTAATGGCGGACAGTTCCCCATAGGATATTTCACAGACTTTGAAATAAGAATAAAAGACACCGATCATGCATTAATTTGTACAATTAATAACAACCTCATAACCGAGTGAAATTGGTTCGATTCGTTAGACTATAAATCACAAATCAATGAAAATGGGATGTAAATGTTATTGGGAATAAGTACTCTCTCATTAATCATTACACCTCTCTTAATTCATAAAAAAAAGGCATTAGTAAAAGTTGCAAAATGTACTGCTCTTCTTCAGCTGTGCACTCGTCTTTATTCAAAGAGTGTTGGGCTACTATGAAGTGCTCCGAATAAAAAACCACTCCGATGCTAACTAGTGCATTTTGCAACTGTCACTATTTACCCTACCCTTTATTCTGATGATCTGCTCAACCAATGGATCCGAAATCGTATCACTTTGTGGTATCACTTTAAAGAAGGATAAACGATCTGTCTAATGTTACGAAACAAAGGAATATCCCATGACAGGAGAGATATAATCGATCAAACCTCATTTTCCAAACTTGTTGAAGAGGGTTTTATCATAGTACTTGAAACTAGTTAGGAACATACCAATCATTTTCCTTTGAATGGTGGATGGTAATCCCCCTTCTATGAGCTTCCTCCACAAGTCTTCTCTTTGGTTACTTTTGTCTAATGAGGAAACTAAGGTTGACACAAGTCCAATGGTCCCCTTTGTGAGATGAGAGGGTTCGAACACTGGCCTGTATGATGATAGTTTAGCCTCACACACGCCAAGACGTCTAGCCACAGGGAGGATATCAGTCATGAGTAGATTATATGCTATATCTACGACCTCAGCCTTGTGGACAGCATCATTCCTCAGAGGTAACAGGAGACCTAGATAGAAATGTGTACATTTGTTAGCTTATACTAAGAAAATGTGCATAACTTATGTTTATTTGAGAAACTAGACATGACTTTGTCAAAAGTTAATTCAGTTTTCTTTTCTATTTTGCAACCAAAATCTTCATCAAATAAGACAGGAAACAGTGAAGAAGATTTTTTTTTTTTTTCGAGTTGATGAACGTGTATGCTACGGTCTCTAAGTTATTCCGTTGTACGAACGTTTGGGACAAGCTCGGGTCAGCCCCACAGGCCAATACAATTCTAGTGAATGGTTAAACAGTCTCATTTCTTTAAGTTTAGCGATGCTAATCAATAACGAAAATGTATTTACCAGAGATGTTTGTGTCCCTTAAAGCAGCTTCCAGCTCGTCATGCATCTGTGTCCATTCCCCTTTATTTGATTGTCTCCAAGCACACAAAGCCTCAAACCATTTCTCCTCGTCGGCACTTTCTGGTAAATCAGACATTCCAAGGCTTTCGCTAACAAGTGTTGCAAATTTCTGGTCGAGGAAATTAGCAATCAGCTTCAGTTCCTCGTCCGACGGCCACTGCTTATCTGCTGGATTGGTAGAATAGAAATTATTCCAAATGTTATAATAATTTGACCCGACGTTCTATTTTTAAGCGCTCAGATGATTAATGCCTAGGTCACATTTGCTCTACGACTAGGATACGGCGGCCGTACGTCCCCGAAATCGAGAGATACTAGCGGCAGGTAGCCTCAGGGCCACCCATAGGCCGTATCCTTATCTTTGCAGGCCGTACGGGTCACCGCGGGATTATAACGTAGAGTTATAACTGTTTTAATTTATAGGTTGGCCTTAGCGATTAGACACGCCGTAGCCATGCTGTAGAGCGGTTCCACGGGGTCGGACGTCGGGCGTACGACAGCCTTGAGTTTTATATACTCAAGGGGTGAAGCGGTCGCATCAGTCTGGCCAGACGGTCGCCGTATGTTCCCCTTCGGCCACCTTGCGGGCACCTTGTGGCTACCTTGCGTCTGCCTTATTATTTGTCAACAAGCTACGGCCGCCGGAGGGACGCCCTAAGACGACCGTGCGTCATCACTTCAAAGGCCGTACGGCAGTCGCAGATTGTCTGTTTCGCAAATTCAAAATACGCCGTGCGGCTACCCTAACATATGTGACCGCTACCGTGTGTGACCGTGGGAATGCTGCGGCGGTCCTATGATTTATATTGGCCGTACATATTTTAGACCACACGGCCGCCGCGGCAAATGTGACCTAGGCATAATTTTCTTTTTGTAATATTCACTCACGATTCAGAATTACCGGGTGCTGTTCACTCGCAAATGGGTGTTTGTCAACTGCGCTGCTCTCGAGATTGTTACCTTCTGTATACTATATGAAGTCAGAATAGTGCTGCCTCTATAATTGTTCACTATTTTATTAATCATCTGTATTAGTCATGGGGGACGTTATATCAATGTTAATGGCGTATTTAGGGGATGCAGAAGGGCCGCATTTGGAGGGGGCGTACAAAACAAAAGATAAAGAACTAAACAGGGAAGGAAAGGAAGAGAAGTAAAAGTTTTAAAGAATCATATGCGCCTGCAATCAAGGGTAGAGTGCATATTAAAGGAAAAGTGTTTTCAAAGGGTCCAAAGGCCATCTGTACTAGTTTGGCTAGGAGAAATTAGACCACCCAGGGTGGTCACTGACAGATGGCTATCTCATCAAATCAGCTGTCAATTAACATAAGAAAAAGAGGATCATGGGGAACCAATGGTCACTGATTAGGCTTGTTTTCTATATAGAGGGAGCAAGTAGCTACAAATAGTACAGTGGTGCTTGAAAAGCGAACATTTTTTAAAGCTCGATCGCTTGGCCCCCTCCCATATAACTGTTTAAGGTCCCGTCATTTTGCACTGAAACTTATGCTTATGGACGCATACACTTTCCAGGATATAACTAATAATTCAAATAATGCATGATGCATGATAGTTTCAGAAGCATTGCTAACATTTAAAAACAAGTACATGTTTGCGGTTGCATTGGTAAATATGAGCTGCACGCAGGTAAAGTCCCAATAGGATAATGAACGAGACTTGTCTATTTCACTGTCCGTCTCATGTGACAGTGCATATCACTAATGCACGAGCTAAACAAACACATGTACAATTTGTTCTATAAGATGGGTCCACTACATAAGTATAGAGTCGAGAAATTGACAGTTGTTGTAACCAAAATAAATTCCTCGTGCATATGGTAAAAATCAATGCACGCACACGTGTTCCTTTTCGACGCTTTAAATTGGCTACATTCTTGAACCTATTTCATTTTAGTGCTTGATGTATTAGAGTTTCACAATCATTGCTGTAGTGCATGATGCATTATAGTTTCACAATAACACGCTTGTCACCTGTATGTTCAGTATCTTCCAGGGGTTGATGTTCCTCATCACCGAGTGTAGCTTTCAGTGTACATCTCCTTTTGTAATTACTGCACTCCTGCTCTTCCCACCAGTCACGCAACATTTGCTTAATGTTGAAGAGAGTCTCCGAGTCTTCCTCTAGGGTTTTGATGACCATAATACCAGTGTTGGTACTAGATTGAATAATCGCGGCTAGCTTATCGACGTGATTTCTTGAGAACTTTCGGGCATGTTCGTTGCACTCGCTGTCTGCCAAACCTTGTTTCTCCTCATCAGGTACTGCCAAGATAAAGAATTGTAGGTCAAACAAATCAATTAATTAATTAATGGCGGTGAAAACATCTTCTAAAATATGGGTGATGCTTTACCAGTTTGACGTACAATTAACAGAACATTTGTTTGTTCATCATTTTTTTTCTGAACCGCTGTTTTTCATTGAAAAAGTTGGGCTAATCACCTAATCATTTAAGTCAAGCCACATTCGGGGGTCACACGGACTATCAGGGGTGAAACTCATCTTTACAGTCACCTTGTCTGATGCAAATTTAAAGTGAATCTGGTTTGGCTACATTTTGATATAATACTTGGTTGTCCAAACTATTTCCAATCTATTTATATTTGTTTCGTAAATAACATAGCTATAATAAGTAACTTTTTTATTGTAAGTATAAGAGTGGTTCCCATATTTAAACCTTTACAATCTACACTGTTCCCGCACTGCTTAGAATTTCACCAAGCTGGGCACTTTTTAACAATTTAAAGATATGTGATTGCATTTTTAAAAAGTTTGACTAAAAGAAGAGGACAAAAAAAGAGTTTGACGTAGATAACCTACTAAGAAAGAAATTATTCGCAGATTCATGATTCAACTTCTCCAGTGTAGAACTCAAGATTATGACTGGGTTGATGTCTCTGTTTTCTGTCGTCCACGTGATCAGTTTGTTCAGTGCTTGCTGGTGAAATATCGTCAAAGAAGTTTCTGCCTCTCCTGGTCTTTCAAGTGGATCTTTTTTGAGGCTTACAAGGAATTTTTTAATTTTGTCTTGCTCACCAATCTCCCATAATATATGCTGTAAGTCAAATTGACGTATTTCTGTCGAAACGGTTCCTCGAAAATCTGTTGAAACAAAATTGATGTGTCATATTTAAATGTTATGATTAATTTAGTAACATGTTGTGCAACAAATGATCTCCCTAGTCGCACATTTGCTTATAGTTGATGCAAGTATTTACAACCCCCTTGCATCGATTTTTAACTTATTTTATACATACTTCCAATGATCCGAAATATTATGCATTTGTATAGAAAAAACCCACTTTCTAAAGATTCTCAAAAGTCTGGGCATTTCCGAATCCATTGTTTCAAGCTATCAACATTACTTAATAAACCTTGTAAGAAAGAATAATTTAAACAAATGTAACTTTAACATTGATTGAATTCAAGTTTGGTATTGACGGTGTCAAGACACATACATTTATATATATATATATATATATACATATATATATAGGCGTGAAGAAAAAAGGTCTATTGTTTGATTAGTTGTTGCATTTAAGAATTTTTCGTTCTGCTGTCCTAAAATATATCGATTTGCTAAATGATACTTCTCCTATTTTGTTTGATTTATCAATTAATCTTGAGAGCCAAGCGACTAAAAGGTTCTTAATTTGTTTGTGACCTGCTTCATCTGTTCGACTAGGTAGTTCTGACATGCATATTAAAGTCTCATATTGATGATTGAACCGATTGATATATTATTAGGTACGTATGTTTACGTTTTGTGTAGCATACCTTCTAAATTAGCTACCGATTTCCTCAAGCCATTTTGATAGCACGTTTCATACAATGTTGTCCTCTGCTTACGCTTCTTACATGTCTCCTTCCATCTACAGAGCCCATTGTAGTAATACATGTTTTGCTCTTCCGTGGTCGCTCCTGTGCTTTCATTTCCGTCGTAACATAGGATTGCTATGACGTCACCAAGGAAGTGACATTCTTTATTTGTGCAGGCATATTCGACCAGCTTCCACAGCTCCACATGAGCCACAGGATCTTGAAGACAAATAGAAATGTGAATGTCAACGTTTGGTAGAACATGGTTATCGAAAACGGTGTTACTATAATGCACAAACAACAATTTCAACTGAAGCGAGAGGGGTGACAAGAAAGGAACTGATCATGGCCTTTTAGAATATAAACCCAGTATTGCAATACCATATGTCATGCCTGTTAAGAGTTAATTATCATATTACAAGCTTTCAACAATTTTGGGGTCAACTTACATTTTGTAGATTATTCTTGAAATCTAAAACCTAAGGAATAAACATTTCAATTAAGGCATTTCATGTTGGCCAATAAACTTTACGTTTCATTTTGCGTTTGTGGAGATAATTCTAGTTCATGCATATATATGAAATTAATTCGATTCATCGGGTCATCGCGTCGGGTCGGAGGGTCGCGATGCCCTACCTTTTGTTTAAAAAATCCTTAGTACACGAAATGTGGGGGTAATTTGTTTTGAAATAAACCCCTCTCATCTTCAAAGGTTTTGGTCTAAACAAAAATTACCCGATATTTGCTGAAAACACTACGGCAAATCTACGAAAGATTGTGTAACCAGGGAGGTGATAGAGAAGGAATGGAATTAAGCCGAAATGACCTCTGCTCAAAGCCCCCGAAAGGCTATGGGCTGATCATCAACTGTTGGCCTGGTGGTGAGATTAAACAGCGCATGACAAAGGAGGATTTAGAATTCCTACATCAGGAATGGTATCCCAGCAAATGTTCGCTGTTCCTTTAATGATTTCTAATCAATTGTTGAATGTGTAATAAGTAGAACAAGCGAACACAAACTTGTGTAATTTCATCCATTTTTCCAACTGTTAAACTACAAAAAACACGCGAAAACGCGCATTAGCAAACTTTAAGTTGTCGGAGATTGTAAACCATGTATTAAATGTCGCGACATTAAAACATGCAAAATAAGCGTATTATCCTAAAATATTGAGTTTTTGTCAGGATACAATTTTTCTTTTACCAACTCTGGCACACAAATTATAGGCAGGGGGGAGTACTAATTTTGAAAAATTGTTTGATGCTTTTCCCAATATACAATCCCCATATAAAGTTTCCACTCCTTCCTTATCACCTCCCTGGTGTAACGCAACAACCTGACTGGACTCGATGACAAGATGATTCGAATTACGCCGGAAAAATAGCCCCGGTGATAAAAACAAATATTAAGAAAGAAAAAAGGAAAAAGGCAATTACCATCAGACAATAACAATTAACAAAAAGGGAAGGAACAGGGAAAGAAAGAAGAGGGAACATGGAACGGTAAACAAGAAGGCATACATTTGCTTTTATCATGGGTTACTGTATCCGTAGGTGGTCGGTCTATATCATAGAAACAATGCAACAGCTTGATTAATTAAAATTACACTTCTATACAAACAAAGGACTGTTATAAGGCCATTGAGACAAGGTTCCTGAAATAGCGCGGATGATTAGCAATCCATTTTTGATTAGCGCAATGTCTTGACACATAACATTATCGTTGGCCTGCGTTCTATAATCTAATGGGCTGACCTTCCAAATCATGAAATAAACCAACCAAATGTTAAATGGGAATTACTGCAAGTTCTTTTTTAATCTATGAAACATTCGACCAAGCGACTAGTTTTGGGCAATTGATTTCACCTTCTTGGTATGTAGACCGATCTCCCTTCGTCATACCACGGACTATTCCTGCAATATTAGGAAAAAAGGGTGATTTTGTATATGAAAAATATTCCATTTATAATTTTAATTTAGTCATATTGAATATTCTAGTACTAATGACTTCCATACATTTGATAATAACAATGATTAGAATAATCAAACGCAATAACATCAATAACAATAATGATCATCACAGAATGAAAACATAAAGTTACAAAATAGTTTATGAATAAACAATATCGAGGGCAGGCAATACTTTAATCTATTGCAACACCTATACAAATTAATGATAGTTGGCATTTCTCACTATTTGTTGAGCTATCACCTTCTTCAGAAAATTAATTCTGTCTGAAAGATAACATTTCAAAGAAGTCTTAAAGGATGAAATTGCGTATATAGTCAATGTACAAAGTGTACTTTTTGGACAAATGAAACTAAGTTCTGTTTCAAACAAGTTTGGCTACTGCCAAGATTTGGTAACATTAAATGGCGACATAAGACAGAGAACACTTTGAAAAAGAGCTTTTCAAAACTTACCACGCCTACGCAAGAAAATCCCTGTGAGTAGTCCTAGTATTGCAATCACTACCGATACAATAAATAACAAAACAAAAAACAATGTAATCCATTGGTAGGGATAGGAGGCTAAAACATAAAAGAAAAAAAAATCATATGCAAAGTGATATTTACCAACATGAGTTATTTTTGGCAAGTTATTACCCGACAGGCATTGGGCAGGGGTATGAGAGCTGCATACATACGAATAAACAGTGGTGGAGCTAGATAGGTAGAAGGTCAGATATTAAGAACCTTGGAGTTGTGAGATGAGCGTTGGTCACATCCCACCGTGCGTGTTTTTAGTCCGTACGGTTCTTGGGGAGGCCACGGCCAACACGTTTTTCTGAAACGTAGGGAGGGAGTGGCAAAGGCAGGGAGGGAGTACCGGCAACGCGCGTCACACGTATGGTGTAAGTACGTGGCCCGCACGCCACCCTTGGCCGTGAACGGTTGCGTGCATCGTACGTTGCGCACGTGATAAGTGCGTTGTACGTGCTTACAACGTGCTTACAACGTACGGTCTCCGTGCGGTTGCCACGTTATCGTACGGAGGCCGTACTTACAAGTGTTGCTCACGTACGGTGTCCTTACTCACTCGTATGTTGTAAGTGCGTGTACGTGCGATGAACTCTGTGTATATATATAGGACGACATTCCGATGTTTTCCAGAAGTCCCAGCTGTTGCTGCCTCAAGATGCCGCCCATTCCACCGCAGAGACTATATACTGCATAAATCAGTGCGCACAACGTGCGTTGTAAGTGCTTACTCGGTACGGTCCACGTGAGTTCTGCGTGCTCATTGGATAGCTGAACTGGGGAAGTGGCGAGTAAGCACGGACCACGCACTTATCACGTGCGCCTTTAAAAGACGCACGGAATCAGTACGTTGTGCGCTCGTTGTCAGTACCGGGCACGCACGTCACACGCACTTGGGTGAATCGGTAGCCCGAACGCAGTCCGAACGCAGCGAAAGTTCCTCGTGCACTAAAAGTGCTACGGTGTGTCTGCGTGCTCCCAAATCCGTACGAAGGCGGCACTCATCACGTACGGATACCCACATTTTACCCACGTTTGTGCACGTAGACAGCACGCACTTGCAAGTACGGCGGGATGTGACCACCGCATAAGGCGCGATAGCTCAGTCGGTAGAGCAGTGGCCTCGTAATCCGGTGACCCGGGTTCGAAACCAAGTCGATGGGTTAGTGCCCTTTGGTAAGGCATTAAATCTCATTACCAAGTCCCTCGGAGAGGACCTAAAGCCGTCGGCCGTCTGGTTGCTAATGCTACGTTTACACTATGTTCCCGGCGGCCACGGCAACCACGTTTCAGGCCACCGTGGACGAAACGGGATTGACGTGACACAACGCGGGGGACCGTATGGGCAAACGTGACAGGCCGTGATTTCTGTGGATACCGTGTCAGATTTTTAAACTGTCAAAAATTTGCCACGGCAGTCACGGTGCGGATGAGAAACCTAGTAGGCCGTAATAAACCGGGGTGAACGTAACAAAACGTGACAGTCCGTAATAGGCCGTAACAAAACTTGGGGGGTGGTCCGTAGTGGGACGGTTTAAGCGCCCGGCACGCTACGGCGGGTCGCGTTCTGCTACTGTCCGACACAACGCAAGGTCTCAGGATACCATGATTGCTATTGCTTGGGAGACCTGCTTTTTATACCGCCGGCACAAACGTGCTCCAAAGCTGCTCTGCGTCGACGTTTCATCCGTACAAAGCCTTGACAAAACGTGAAAAACGTGTCAGACCTTGATCAGAACGTGGAAAACGTGAGGGACCCCATCAGAACATGACGGGCCGGGAGGGAACGTTCTGGCATCCGTGGTAGAACGCGGGCCGAACCGTAGTGCGCCTTGGAGCCTCCGGGACTCAGCATCCCCTTCCCCCCACGGCCCGTCACGGATACCGTGGTAGACCGTGAGAAAACTTGGCAAGACGTAACAAAACTTGAATCAAGAGATAAAATTGGTCTAAATCCCACGGCGCACTACGTTTCGGGCAAACGGGGCTGCCGTGGCCGCTGGGAACATAGTGTAAACGTAGCATTACTGACAAGCATTTATGCTTTCTTAGCAGTCAGGTAAAATAACCACAACCACAACAACTTGAAGTAGACAGGATAGAACGGGATGTTAAGATGTGCGGAATGACAGAAAAGCGAGATAAGGTCCAGCTGACATGATTGACAGATTGAGTGTTACCTTGGGGATAATATAAAAATAACCTTAATCGGAGATTATAATGATGCTGATTATGATAACTACATTTTTCCTAGTGCAATATAACTCAAAAATAATCAAATACCCTGGGACATTGAGGTCGTAAAGTGATATCTTATTGAGCTGGTAATCAATGTTTTTTTTAAATCTAAATCTAATGTTATCGTATATGCGTACTTACAGAAGAAAGGAACAATAAGTGCAACGAGATTCCGTGACCCATTTCGTCCAATCAATCGAACTGACGTTGATATGTTACCATCCACACCCGGAATCTCGAATGCTATGCATCTATAAAGTTCATGACTTATATGCCCGACAATAGCTACGCTTTTGTTCTTAGTCCCATCGGTGTTATTCCAGGTTTGAGTGTGGATAGCTGCTACCTCCTTCGTCCCATGCTCAAAGTAGATGCCAATGTGTGGATAGTATCCATTTGCATGACATGTTAGTGTAACTGACAAATCTGCAGTTAAAATACAGTTGCCGTGATCTTCGGTCGTGGAGCATCCTTCGATAGCAGGAAATGGTTTGATTGGTCGTGCTGTTTCGTGAAAGACGAGAAATAAAGGGTATGACACGAATGTGGAAGGGATCGTGATTTAACTCTTTATATGCCACGCAAATATCATAGGCTTCAAAAGAAATATATGCCTAGGGCTTCAAGACTATTTAACTGTTATATTCCATTTGAAGTTTGATCTATACCAGTGTAAAACGGGTTTAAATGAAGCTAACCAAGACCAGAAATGGGTAACCTTGGGAAGACAACGCTGCGACATATCTTTAATACGAGAGTCTCTCTCGTATTGTATAGCTGTACAGAAAGCTTTGGACTTTTTTTAATGAATTTTCCTTAATGAAGGAATAGATTGTTTCACACAGGAGGTGTTTAAAAGAAAGTTCACAATGATGGTATGCTTAGGATGCACGTAAGACTGAAATAATACTTTACCTGTACCTTAAATTGTATTATGTTTTGCATTTATTGTGGTGAAATTGTTAGAGATGCGTGAAAATAAATTAATTTAAACTTGAACATTTCTTTACAGAAAATGCAAATTTGTCATCACATTCTTTTCTTTTAACATAGCAAAATTGGAGAATCCCTCGCAAGATATGCCACATAGTTGATTATTTGTGTCTAACGACATCAACTTAAACAAAATAAAAGTTCAGTGTATTTAATCGGACTTTTGCTCAAACTTTCACCGCTTTTATTCTTTAAACTATATGATCATATGAAAGCAAACTTAATATCAGGGCGGGATTCCCATTCAAAGGTTAAAATGGAATTTCATCGCATGAAAATGTATTAATTAAACTTTTGCTGCGAAGATGATAAGCTCCTTTGTATGTTTTAAATGTAAAGTTTGGCAGGAAAAAAGAAGTTTCACTTTTTTCCCTGGGTGTATTAAAACATCAATAATAATAAAAATAAAACTTTTAACGGAGGTTTAAGAATACCCCAGCATTTGCTCCGAGAACCTTTTGTTAGCTTACACCTACCAAACACACTGACGTTGGTAAAATCCTGAAAGGTAGTGTCCGTATCGAATTCTCGCAATTCACAAAAATACTGTCCTTCGTCTTCAATATTCACATTAACGATAACAAGGGAGAAGTCTGCGGTAATATTAAACAGTCCTTCTTCATATCCAGTTCCACTAATATTACCAACATTGTGGGACTTGTCAATTGCTACTAAGATCTTTGCCGAAGAGTATGTCGGTCCTTTCTTCCACGTCACCACCTTTGGCCGAACATTCAACATGCAGGGTAGAATACCAGCAAGTCCGTTCTGAAGAGAGATTTTCGGCTCTGTATCCAGCCCAACATCTGATGGAAAAAATGAGTAACAGTATATCATGAGTTAGTGGCTGAATTCTACAACCTGTAGACGTTGACCTGTGAATTTGTTCTTTGCATCTACAATGTCTTCTTTATTTTACATTTGTACTCTTTGCTTTTCGTCATGCCCATTCTAATTTCTGTACAAGTCGTTTAGCTTTGCCTATATTTGAAGAATGCCACTTGTTGACCGGCCTTACGGTGCCAGTTTTTGTTTGAAGTGGAGCATGTCGGCCAAGAAAATCCTTCAATGATAAATCTTATTCTGAAACTAGGTTATCCAGGCTTGCTGGCACTTTATTCGAGACCGGCAACACTAAAATCACAAGAAAAGTAACAAAAATTCATTGATTTGAATCACATCTATAAGGCTTGAGTAGACAGTATAGAGAAATGTAAACACTGAACAATGATGAAAATTAGAAAGACGTGATATTGTCATCTGATGGATTGGCTAGATCAAGTATGTGGCCTTTTAAATGGGTTGGGCCTGAGACCCACTGGGAAAGGTTGCAATAATCCAGCATGTCTCTCAGTTATCTTGTGTCATAGTTGTCATTCTTACCCCAGTGGAAAGTGATAACTCCAACAATGAAAAGTTTACAATGGGGTACTAATAAGTTTGCAAGATATTCAGCAAAATCATATATAAATATTTCAGTTGAGAATCGGTTCTTTGCACTATAAGGAGGCCTATAATCAATAGCAAGGTTGAAGAACAGCTGTTCTTTTTAAAAGAGAAATCACAACACAAAATCTCAAAATATGCCCCAGAAAGGGCGGAGGATGAGATCTTCCGGATGCTTTTCCTGAAAATCACAGCAAGTCCACCTCAAGGTGTAGCTTAACGAGGAGCATGAATATAATTATTTATAGCCAGGAACAGTCAGGTTACCAGTTATCCTCTTATGCACATTTAGTGGGACAGCCATGTTTCACGGGTGGTAACGATGTAAACACTGAATTTGTTCTGTAAAGCGATTCTCGAGATAAAAGTAACTGAAGTTCAACAGTGGAATCCGAATTTCTTTCCAAAGCAATCATTTCCCTGAAGGAAAACATGGATACAGCTATAGGCATAGTGTATATAACGGACGTGAGGCAAGCAAACACAGTGTTTTAAGGCTATTTGCAACAAAACCAAAATCTCGTTCGTTCACGCAGATGGGAGGTCATACGCATACCAACTGTTGTGTGGAGCAGGACCGTTACCTTAAAACCCTTCTTCGGCATATGAAAACCACCATAGAGTCTAAATAAGGGTATTTAGGCATTTGATTTAGGCTTTATTTGGGGTTTGGGTACCGAAGTACTCTATTTTGTCCAAAATGTCAGATTCTACGAAGTCGTTGCCAGCATGTCCTTGCGTAAATATAACTTGAATTACAAAGATTTTCACTAATCAAACCTTGAGCGGAGATAGGATATACTTAGACACTCATGTCATTTACGTTGTTTAATTAAAATGTAAATATTTTTTTCAAGAGATCGGGTGTTACCACGACAACAGTTACTTTGAAACAAAAACATGACCTTGCATAACTCAGACTTTGATTGCAATCGAACAGGTAGCTTGAAATAAGACACTTAATATTTTGTATTACTTTTATCATGGCTGTTATTGATGCTCAAGGTGAAAAACTTAGTCTACGTATATCATTAATGCGGCTTGTCTATATTCGTGTTTCAAGAACATTGCAGTTTAACTGGAAAGTTAGGACAATCAGTAGGAATAATGTGTAATCCTCTATATTTCCTCTAGCTGTTCCTGTCCCTCTTACTTTCTCTCTCTCTCTCTCTCTCTCTCACTCTACTCCTCCCCTCCCATCTCTCCCTCTCTCTCTCTCTTTTCCCCTCTCTCACCACTGTCTTCTTCCTTTCTTTATTCCTCTTTCACCCTCCCCAATCCAATCCTATCCAAAAGATATTTGATATAGCGCCTTTTTCTTGCAATTACAAAGTGCTGCACACACGCTCCACAATGTTTGGGCCACTTCTCAGAGATCAGTCAAGCATAAAGTATGTCGGCTGATGATAAAGTAATTTCTAGCCGAATAGATGTGACTTGAGTAGTGTCCTTAACTGGTCAACAGATGAGGCCGTCTGCACAGCAGTAAGTAGCTGGTTCCACAGTTTTGCAAAAACCGATGGGAAAGACAATTCACCAACACGTTTCTTAGAGAGACACTGAATGAGCCAGATGGATGATGATGAGCGGGTATTTCGGACTCGAGGACGATGAACCAACCAATCAGCTATGTACGGGGGACATCGGTGGTTTAGAGACTTGTAGACCAGTAGTAGGATCTTAAAACCTATTCTCTGTCGTACAGGCAGCCAATGGAGTTCAAGTCGAAGAGGTTGTATGTGAGTCCGAAGAGGAGCAGAAAAGACAAGCCTTGCCGCTGAGTTTTGGAGTCTCTGAAGGTGATCAAGGTCCCTCTGGCTGAGAACACTGAAGAGACTGTTGCAGTAGTCTAGTCTGGAAAGGACAAGAACCCTTGCCGCAGCGTGGCATGTTGACTTGTTGATAAACCGCCTCATCCTACACAGGTTACGTAGGTGGTACTTAATGCTTCTGCTGAGAAGGTTGACATGAAGTCTTAAGTTCACAGATAGTTCAAGTGTTACTCCCAGATTGCGGATGGACTTGCATGGTTGGAAGGATTTCTCACCAATCATCAGTCTGACATCGATCATCAGATGATCGATGATGTGGTGAAGTAGAGACAAAGAAGTATTGTCATCGTTGAGTTTGAGCTGTTCGCATTCATCCAACGCTGATTTTCAGTAATACAACTACTGAGTCTGCCAAGCGCAGCATCAATTGCAACTGGATCAGTTGGGTCAAACATCACACATATATCTGAATGTCGCCTGGATACCTGTGAAAGAATACTCCATGAGCCCGAAAAATATCACCAATAAAACGAATGTAAAGGGTGAAAAACAACGGTCCGATGACAGAACCTTGTGGAATTTCATGTTGCAATTTATAAGCTTTCGAAAGCTGACCAGAAATTAGAACATGGCTATTCCGGTCTTCAAGGTAAGAATGGATAAGCTTGAGAGCGAGACCTGTAATACCAAAATGGTCTTCAAGACGATTCAGTAGAATCTTATGGTCCACTGTGTCAAAGGCAGCAGACAAGTCAAGCAGCACCATCGTTACTCCTTTCTGACTGCCAATGGCTTGAAGTAAATCCGTCTGAATCTTAAGTAGTGCTGTTTCAGTGCTATAGTGTTCTTTGTATGCCGATTGCATAGACTCAGCAAGTCCCCCCTTTCACCTCCCTTCATTTCTTCTTTCTCACAGTGTGGTTAATTCATCCTTCATGCATTGTAAACAAATGTTAATCGTGTGGTATTCATACATTTACTAATGTGATGTTAATATTGTAAGGCTCCTTAGCTTCATTAATGCTCTGGAATACGTAGTCTACGACTGCCAACAATGCGGTTCGTGTCTCTTCATATATCAAGAACATTGGAGTTTCACACGATAGTAATGTCAAGACAATCAGTACAATCGATGTACTTCCCCCTTCTCGTTCTCTAATCCCCACTCTCTTTCCCCGCGGCCTCCTTCTTTCCTTATTTCTCTAATTTCTTCCCCTCTCTCCCTTCAACCCTCTTCAGTTCTTCTTTGTCATAGTGTGGCGTCTTTATAAAAGATTGTTTATGCATTACTGTTGGTATTCTTAGAAATTTCTTATTTGCTACAATTTGTTACAACCTGTTGCTATACCCGAAATATCGCGCTATTTAACCTGATAAAAATGAATGCAGTAGACAATTAGGCCTACTACATGCATCTTTATCATGATACAATTCTATTGATATGCTCTTAAATTATGTTGTAGCGACAAATGTTACAGTGCATTCATTTGTAATTCACTGGTATACATATTGTATTTTCAATCCAAAATGGCTGCCTGAGAAGTCATACAGAGTTCGAGGATTTTGGTATTACGCCATACCTTCAGAACTGGTTTTAACTGGATTTATTACTGAACGATGTTTATTCATTAGTATTTTGATCACATGATGAATTAACATAGATGTACGCGTATTTATTCATACGTTTTTAGATCACGTGATTAATCAACATACATGTGCGCGTGTTTTTAGCCAATCGCGCTGTAGTTGTGATTGGCGCTCTTCTGATTTTCCTGTGCGGGAATCAGTGAGCTTTTTAATATCGGTATACACACATGCTGTTATTGTGTTGATTATTGTTCCGGTAAATTGTTTCCAACGAGGATTGAACTACTTCGTCCCTGGACCATTCCCGGTGGACGTGCTCACCTATTTACGTCTTGTACATTTTGCAAGATACATTTTGACTCTTAATTGTGTTCTTCATTGACGACACTTTATATTCGCCGTGCAGTGAGAATAGAACATTTATATGATCTAACGTTTCTCTCACCTGCATTATTGTTTGACAACCTTTTATCATCGACTTCATATAATATATTTTGTCTCGACATTTGATTCTTCGACCTGCATCGCAAGTTGATCTATTGACATTGACTGCATCATCATTGTATTCATCTGTTAACTGACTCATCATTGTCTCATCACCATCATCAACGAGATTGTCAACAACCACATCGTCGACTTCATCATCGCTGTCTCCACCAGCGTCATCTTCATCATCGCTGTTTTCACCAGCGTCGTCTTCATCATCGTCTTCATCACCGTTGTCATCATCATCGTTGTCTTCAACATCGTCTTCATCATCGTTGAATTCACCTAGCGTCGATCATGGTCTGCATAGCCTACGCGATCGACAACCAGCTCATCGACCACCGTTTTCGACTAGCTAGTTTCTACATCTAGAACTTGAAGAAGAACTACTTTGAATTCAACTCCCATGACTCACGTAACGTTAATTATATTGTGATTCATGCATTGCATTGTTTATCATTGTGATGCCTTATCTTGACTGACTGAGTGCCTGTTGTTGAGTGCGTACGTTTAAATCGTAACACATATATTACATGTTTATGATTGCACTAGACTAGGCCTGGTCTACCGTCTAGACTTGCTATAGTCTAGATCCACCGATCTCTTGTTGTTTTCTCGTGTTGTGCATTTTGTACACATACACAAATAGAGATTTGTTTAGTGGGTTTTTAAACCACAATATTTCGTGCCTATGTAGGCTAAGTAAATCTAAACGCTGTCTAGCTTAGATTTGACTAGTATTTTCTTGACTGTTATTATTCATGCAGTGTGAATGATATTTAACTGACTCTGTTTAGTACTGTCTTAAGTTGTACTGAACAGGACTCCTGATATTTCGAGACTTGTATTAAGCGGTAATCATTAATACCATAGTGACTAAGTTGAGTCTCTTTTACATTAATGTGCTTTTGGAAGTTATCTATGTTTAATTATTAATAGTAACTACCAAGGGCCTAGTGATAGTTTAGTTGTCAGTCACTGTTGAGATAGACAGAAGAGGTTTGATAATTCTGTAATCATTGTTTTTCATGTGAAATTATAGAATATAGAACCAGTTTTTAACCATAATCAATTTGTCCGAATGTGATCATTTATTACGTGTTTTATTGTCTGGAGGGATACTGCTTTTTAGTAGTTTAATTAAAAAAGGAATTACGTGGAATTACTAGTTAACACGCAACATAGTCCATACCCCATGTAGTTTCCTAAAATGTCATTAGTCAACAATAATAATAATAATAATAATAATAATCCGTTTTTTTATATAGCGCTCAATACACCGATCCAACGATGTGCCTAAGCGCTTTACAGATATATTATTACCCCGGTCATCGGATTCAGGCTTACCCGCACACAATGTGTGCACATTGTTGCACAATGTTGCATATTCCCTAATAGGAATGTAATATTACTATTTTTGAAATTCATTTTATCTATTATGATTGTTAAAAAATCTGCAATTCGGCGATTTTGCCGCGATTTCACCCCAATTAGCCGTTTAAATGAATAAATGAATAATGAAATAAATGTGTGAGCCCCCTGATATTTCAAATAATACCATATAAAATAACTCACCAGTTACAGTTATATCGGTATAGTTGTCTATGAGAATTCCGTGCTGGTTTGAAACGAAACAGAGGTAACGCCCTGTATCTGTATAATTTACAGTTTTGATGACCAAAGAGTAGTTCTCAGTCATGTCACAGCTACCGTCTTCATATCTAGGACCAGTCTTTGCTCCGGGAGTCAATGTCCTGAGGATCGATGAGGTCCACCTTACGACAGTCGGTGAGTCCCATCCATCATGCCCTTTCTTCCAGTAGACATCGAAAGGCGGTCCAGTGAAACGACATGTCAGGATGCCCGAGTTGCCGTGGATGAGTGTTTTCTTGAGCTCCGTGTATACTTTGTCATCAGGAATATCCTGCGATGCTCCAGGAGCTTCAGAATGAAAAATATAATTGTAGGGATGTGTGACTGTCGTTTATATACCTTCACTCCGCTAAATTATGATATGATCACCAGGTTTAAAAAATGTGTTGGCAACCAGCTCAAACCCGGTCACATAAAAAACGGACATAACACGGATAACGGAGCTAAAAAGAAATTACATTACATCGATCGAATATTCAAGAAACGGCCGTTTTGTATTCGGTTTGCAGCGTCAGTTTGGTGAACGGTGTGAATGAGATTTTGTAGCACGGTGATTTCGAGGCAAAAATCATAATTATACAATTTTTTTGAATAAGAGAGGCGAACATTACTGCAATGGTTCCTCCAATGTTTCGGTCTAACTCAATTACTTTTTAACGTGGTATATATTAATTGCATACGTACCGCAAGAAACACTGATACAGTAATCCACAGAGAATTAAATACATTATTCGATATACGTCAAGGTAAGGGTATTAAAGGACTAGGAAAACTCTCTTCCGGACTTACCAAATTGGAGCAATGCAAGAACGAATAATCCCGAAATTAATATCGCTACTTTTGCGGCCATATTTTCTGCTTTCCTCTGTGTGAAATTTAGAACCATTTGCACGTAGACCTGCTGGTTCGCATGAACCATTTTGCGAGATGATTAATTGCACTTAGATAAGATTATGTCAATATTTACATTGCAGTCACCCCAAAATGATTCATATTGTACAACAAAAAGGAAAAGGGGCAGGGGCAGAAATGTTTTTTTTTAAATCTATCCCCTCCGAATTAAAGTTTCGCCTCTTAACCGATAGACAAAGAGGGAAATAGTACTAGTTCAGGTGTTTTTTAATTAACCCTTTCCTAATTAACTATGTTATGCCCCAACATGTTTAAACCTTAGGAAGGTGTATACGAAATAACCTTTGTTATCGCTGTCAACAGACTGTCCATTCATATTGCAATAACACAATTTTACACAATTCTAAAAAGGGCACTTTTAATGTCATAAATAGGAAGAACAGCAATAACCATGCACTTTGAAGGCATTTGAGGTCTGAAACAAAAACTCAACTATCCCTTTAAGATAAGCAGGCTATTAAGATAAACAGGCAGCGGCAGATCAAGGTTCTACCATCGCTCTCTTTCTTCCTCCCCCCCCCCCACTTAAAAAAAGAAATAATAATTTCATTAACATTTTTAGGCGGCCTGGCCTGGCTCCGCCACTGAGCAGGTATCTTATGTCTAAATACATACAAACATGATATAGCTATTAGAGAAGAGATATTTTGTCATCGGAAGGCGCACTCGTTAATAGTTTAATGCATGGGGCACCGAAAGAGCTCGCTCCAATATTGATTGCAAGTCGGAGGAAACAACTTGCAGCTCCATAAATAGGGTGGATTCAAATATTAACAGCGCCCCTACTAGCCGCGACAGGCCAATTTTTGTTTGTCTCGTTTCGTTGCGGAAAGAAAGGGTCACTCCAGCCATAAGCGGAAGTGGGGGTAAGGGAGCCGGTAACATGGTGCCGGCTCTATCAGTACATGGTGTGGGGACACTAGTGTGTCGTAAGAGAACTATACATACTATAGAAATGACCCCTAAAAGTATGATTGCAGGGGTTTAAATCCTAGTGGATTACCTTTAAAATATTTGTCTATTCCTATTTATAGAAAGATATTTTCAAAACTTCTTGGAGGGAATTTTGTCGTAAGTCGTATCCCTTTCATAAGCCTGACTTAGTACCCGGTACGATTTATTTCACATGCTTAGCAGGTGAGTCGGAAAGTTAGTGTCTAGATGTGAATTCGTGTTCATAATGTAACCGTGAATTCAGTGCTAATGATGTCTTTAACCCATTAAGGACAACCCGCACAGCGCCCTCTACGACTACGATCTACACGAAAACACTGCAATGATCAGCGACTGGATGCACGAAACCGCTGTTGAGGTGTTCGTACTGGAACACCACGTAGATGTAAATGATGACCCTCGGTCTATCCTAGTCAATGGCCAGGCACAGCTTGGTGGATACACTGATAAGAATTATGGTACTTCGCACGCCACCCCTAGAGAAGTCTTCGAAGTAGACGAAGTAAATAGTCGATCGATTTTTTTTTTCTATTTTATCCAGTAGGTTCCCTCTTTTCACTAGACTCTACTTACGAAATTAATCTCATTAATGAACATCATCGAACCTTTCATTTACCGTACATCACAAGATTTATTTATCAGGGCACTGTTTAATTTCTTATTGATAACAAATTAAGCTATTGAAATTGCTGCATTTGCTGGGCTGTGAGCAAAGATGATTATGATGTATTCTTGATACATCTGTATTCTGTATACAACAGTATTCTACGATCCGTCCTCATGGCGCTTGCTATCTAAAAACGTCTTAAAAAATTTAGCGTTACTTATATACTTACTCCACTTCTACTCCTTCGTCATCCTTCGGTCAAGGCCATTGCTTTAATCCAGAATGTTCTACAGATTGCCAGTTCTCTTTGATACGCATTGACAATGATCCTGACTTTGACATGTAGTTTGACCTTGGGGAATTAGACTGGCCACGGAAATTGGCTCGAGAAGTGATTAATTTTCGAGAATGACCTTGACACCGATCTTGAGATTAAGTCCAATCTGGGGGGCGTTTCACAAAACTTGTCATCAGTGACAAATGACAGTTTTTGTTATAAGCTACTGAAATCCTTGCTTCTGATTGGTTATAAGCAGATTTGTCACTGATTTTGGGCATTTGTCATTGGAAGAAGGCTTTGTGAAACGGGTCCCTGATCTTGTTTCTTTTGCTTTCATTCAGAGCAAGCGTTACCGTTTCCGGTTGATAAGCACTGCAACCGGTGGTGGAGCCTTCAGGGTGTCTGTGGATAACCACACCCTTACCATCATAGCCAGCGATGGAGCATATGTACAACCTGTGGAAGTGGATACCCTTGTCATATATGGTGGAGAAAGGTAAAGTATATATTAACAGCAAAGTACAAAGTAACAGACAAACATCAAATAATACTATATAAATCCCCAGTGACAGCTTCCGACCCAGGGTATAAAATGACTTTTGTTTTGAAAAAAGAGGAGATGGATACAAATTTGTTTTACATAGGAAATAGGAAACGACGTGTAAAGAGTCAAAGCATTTTTCGAAGTGATCTATAATCTTTAAGAACACTTTAAAATTGTTTTTGTTATAAACAGTTTTCCTTATACTCTGGAAAGTGCAGATAGTATATTTTTATTTAGATTTTAAATCTTAGTATTGTTTTATTGGAATCAAAATGACATGCAGGCACGGATGTTACTAACACAGTAAAACCTTTCCATTATTATTATGTTGTGAATATATTTAATTATTCATTATTATTATCATTTAAATATTAAATATACATATTTTGGGGCAAGGGGGGGGGGGGGTATGTAATAATATTTTCCGACATGTTAATATCATACCTTGTATGGTGGAATGTAACACACCAGTTTTTACGACTCCTCTGTGTCACAGTAGACCGTCTTTTCAAATTTCATCATGTTATATCCCTTTCCAAAAAGATATGATGTTATCCTCAACGCCTCTCAACCTGGTGGAAGGAACTACTGGATGAAGATCAGCGAATTTCGAGGAAGAGCCCTGAACCAGGGTCTAGCAGTCTAACCCCACCATGAGCCCATCAGGAGTGCGAGATGGGGTCATATACCAGGCATGGAATACACCTGCTTCTGCTGACGTCATCACTGCCAATGATTTGGTTGCCATAGGTAAAAGGGCCCGTATGTCGAGGAACATTAACTTGTCTTTAGTGTAAAGCTAAACAAGCAGGCATTTAGATGGGTATGCGTTTCGGGAATGAGCTACTTCCCTTGCTGAGTTATTGCAATGTAGGTTAGAAGGAAACATTGATCAAACAGAAATAAACCTTTCATATAAACTCGGTGTCTTTCGATGCAAGGATGTGTATATAAAGCAAACGTGTAAAAATCATAATAGATATGGAAACCATAGGCATTGTACCTGTGTATAATATCTTTCATGTATACACAGTGTATACGCATTGTTCTTTAAGCCCTTTACAAATTGTAGTTGGGTCTTCTAGTTGATGCTTCCAAAAAACTAATAGCAATCAATGTAAAGTCAAACGCTACTTTATAATGTTTACTTGCAGAAAATGCAACGTTACCGCAGGAAAACAAGCGTACTTTCTACATGACTACAGATTTCAATCAGGTAAGGCGTGACCTATGAGAGTAGAGAATCTTGGTAATGGTAGAATGTGGACAGGGAGAATAATGCATTTCTTTTATTCATTAATCTTTAAGTTTGCTTCTTCTAAGTCATTTCCCATTTCATCTTCTTTTCATTAAAGTCTCACGCAGTCTTCAATTGCTGATCACTAATATTGTTGTTTCCTTTTACATCACATTATGAACCTCCTTCGTCTTTCTCGTCTTGTTCTAAATCGTTCTCTAAGTTATTTCCACTGTATTGCCAGGCAATACTTCACCCTTTCCAATGCATCACTCTGAATCATTATCCTGCTGTCACTCTTCCTTTGCTCTACTTAAGTCAACTTCGGAATGAACTTTTCATCATTTTGTATTTACTTCAGAATGCTTGTCAAGGTGTGCTTATATCATTGCTTTGCATTCGTCTTCCTTTTTTATTATTTATTTCTCCTCCTTCGTCACCCTTACCTTCTACTCCTTCGTGACCATTCTCTTCAACTGTTCGTCACCCTTCTCTTCTACTCATTCGTCACCCTTTTCTTCTACTCATTCGTCACCCTCCTATTCACTCTTTCGTCACGCTTTTCTTCTACTTTTTCGTCACCCTTTTCTTGTATTCATTCGTCACCCTTCTCTTCTACTCATTCGTCACCCTTCTCTTCTACTCATTCGTCACCCTTCTCTTCTACTCATTCGCACCCTTCTCTTCTACTCATTCGTCACCCTTCTCTTCTACTCATTCGTCACCCTTCTCTTTTACTCATTCGTCACCCTTCTCATCTACTCATTCGCCACCCTTCTCTTCTACTCATTCGTCACCCTTCTCTTCTACTCATTCGTCACCCTTCTCTTCTACTCATTCGTCACCCTTCTCATCTACTCATTCGCCACCCTTCTCTTCTACTCTTTCGTCACGCTTTTCTTCTACTTTTTCGTCACCCTTTTCTTGTACTCATTCGTCACCCTTCTCTTCTACTCATTCGTCACCCTTCTCTTCTACTCATTCGTCACCCTTCTCTTCTACTCATTCGCACCCTTCTCTTCTACTCATTCGCATCCTTCTCTTCTACTCATTCGTCACCCTTCCCTTCTACTCATTCGTCACCCTTCTCTTCTACTCATTCGTCACCCTTCTCATCTACTCATTCGCCACCCTTCTCTTCTACTCATTCGTCATCTTTCTCTTCTACTCATTCGTCGTCTTTCTCTTCTACTCATTCGTCGTCTTTCTCTTCTACCCATTCGTCATCCTTCTCGTCTACTCATTCGTCACCCTTCTCGTCTACTCATTCGTCACCCTTCTCGTCTACTCATTCGCCACCCTTCTCTTCTACTCATTCGTCACCCTCCTATTCACTCTTTCGTCACGCTTTTCTTCTACTTTTTCGTCACCCTTCTCTTCTACCCATTCGCCACCCTTCTCTTCTACTCATTCGTCACCCTTCTCTTCTACTCATTCGTCACCCTTCTCTTCTACTCATTCGCACCCTTCTCTTCTACTCATTCGTCACCCTTCTCTTCTACTCATTCATCACCTTTCTCTTCTATTCATTCGCACCCTTCTCTTCTACTACTTCGTCACCCTTCTCTTGTGCTCATTCATCAATTCTATTCTACTCTTTCGTCACCCTTCTCTTCTACTCATTCGCACCCTTCTCTTCTACTCATTCGTCACCCTTCTCTTCTACTCATTCATCACCTTTCTCTTCTATTCATTCGCACCCTTCTCTTCTACTACTTCGTCACCCTTCTCTTCTACTCATTCATCACCTTTCTCTTCTATTCATTCGTCACCCTTCTCTTCTACTCATTCGTCACCTTTCTCTTCTACTCATTCGCACCCTTCTCTTCTACTCATTCGCACCCTTCTCTTCTACTCATTCGTCACCCTTCTCTTCTACTCATTCGTCACCCTTCTCTTCTACTCATTCGTCACCCTTCTCTTCTACTTATTCGCACCCTTCTCTTCTACTCATTCGTCACCCTTCTCTTCTACTCACTCGTCACCCTTCTCTTCTACTCATTCGTACCCTTCTCTGCTACTCATTCGTCACCCTTCTTTTCTACTCATTCGTCACCCTTCTCTTCTACTCTTTCGTCGTCTTTCTCTTCTACTCCTACGTCCCCCTTCTCATCTACTCATTCGCCACCCTTCTCTTTTACTCATTCGTCGTCTTTCTCTTCTACCCATTCGTCATCTTTCTCTTCTACTCATTCGTCACCCTTCTCTTCTACTCATTCGTCACCCTTCTCTTCTACTCATTCGTCACCCTTCTCTTCTACTCATTCGCACCCTTCTCTTCTACTCATACGTCACCCTTCTCTTCTACTCATTCATCACCTTTCTCTTCTATTCATTCGCACCCTTCTCTTCTACTACTTCGTCACCCTTCTCTTGTGCTCATTCATCAATTCTATTCTACTCTTTCGTCACCCCTCTCTTCTACTTCTTCGTCACCCTTATCTTCTACTACTTCGTCACCCCTCTCTTTTAATTTTTCGTCACCCTTTTCTTCTACTCCTTTGTCACCTTTCTCTGCTACTCATTCGTCACCCTCCTATTCTACTCATTCGTCACCCTTCTCTTCTACTCATTCGTCACCCTCCTATTCTACTCTTTCGTCACGCTTTTCTTCTACTTTTTCCTCACCTATTTCTTCTACTCATTCGTCACCCTTCTCTTCTACTCATTCGTCATCTTTCTCTTCTACTCATTCGTCACCCTTCTCTTCTACTCATTCGCACCCTTCTCTTCTACTCATTCGTCACCCTTCTCTTCTACTCATTCATCACCTTTCTCTTCTATTCATTCGCACCCTTCTCTTCTACTACTTCGTCACCCTTCTCTTGTGCTCATTCATCAATTCTATTCTACTCTTTCGTCACCCTTCTCTTCTACTCATTCGCACCCTTCTCTTCTACTCATTCGTCACCCTTCTCTTCTACTCATTCATCACCTTTCTCTTCTATTCATTCGCACCCTTCTCTTCTACTACTTCGTCACCCTTCTCTTCTACTCATTCATCACCTTTCTCTTCTATTCATTCGTCACCCTTCTCTTCTACTCATTCGTCACCCTTCTCTTCTACTCATTCGCACCCTTCTCTTCTACTCATTCGCACCCTTCTCTTCTACTCATTCGTCACCCTTCTCTTCTACTCATTCGTCACCCTTCTCTTCTACTCATTCGTCACCCTTCTCTTCTACTTATTCGCACCCTTCTCTTCTACTCATTCGTCACCCTTCTCTTCTACTCACTCGTCACCCTTCTCTTCTACTCATTCGTACCCTTCTCTGCTACTCATTCGTCACCCTTCTTTTCTACTCCTTTGTCACCCTTCTCTTCTACTCTTTCGTCGTCTTTCTCTTCTACTCCTACGTCCCCCTTCTCATCTACTCATTCGCCACCCTTCTCTTCTACTCATTCGTCGTCTTTCTCTTCTACCCATTCGTCATCTTTCTCTTCTACTCATTCGTCACCCTTCTCTTCTACTCATTCGTCACCCTTCTCTTCTACTCATTCGTCACCCTTCTCTTCTACTCATTCGCACCCTTCTCTTCTACTCATTCGTCACCCTTCTCTTCTACTCATTCATCACCTTTCTCTTCTATTCATTCGCACCCTTCTCTTCTACTACTTCGTCACCCTTCTCTTGTGCTCATTCATCAATTCTATTCTACTCTTTCGTCACCCCTCTCTTCTACTTCTTCGTCACCCTTATCTTCTACTACTTCGTCACCCCTCTCTTTTAATTTTTCGTCACCCTTTTCTTCTACTCCTTTGTCACCTTTCTCTGCTACTCATTCGTCACCCTCCTATTCTACTCATTCGTCACCCTTCTCTTCTACTCATTCGTCACCCTCCTATTCTACTCTTTCGTCACGCTTTTCTTCTACTTTTTCCTCACCTATTTCTTCTACTCATTCGTCACCCTTCTCTTCTACTCATTCGTCATCTTTCTCTTCTACTCATTCGTCACCCTTCTCTTCTACTCATTCGTCACCCTTCTCTTCTACTCATTCGTCGCCCTTCTCTTCCACTCATTCGTCACCCTTCTCTTCTACTTATTCGTCACCCTTCTCTTCTACTCATTCGTCACCCTTCTCTTCTACTCATTCGCACCCTTCTCTTCTACTCATTCGTCACCCTTCTCGTCTACTCATTCGTCACCCTTCTCGTCTACTCATTAGTCACCCTTCTCTTCTACTCATTCGTCACCCTTCTCACCTACTCATTCGTCACCCTTCTTTTCTACTTCTTTGTCACCCTCTTCTTCTACACCTCCTTCACACTTCTCTTCTACTCTTTCATCACACTTTCCTTCCACCCCTTCTTTACAAATCACTTCTGTTCCTTCGTCACCAGTCATTTGTAATCATTAGATATCCTTCATGTTATTCAATATCCGTCCTCTTGCCGATCTTGTCATTATACTCCCAATCTATCCACAGTCATCTATCTACTGTACATGCTTAAACAGAGCCTTAACTCTTTGCCAACCTCTATCTGAGTTTCATGTTACTTTTTGTCTTCAACTCCTCAGTCTGAAATCAATTCTTGCACCCAAGAATACGTTTGTTCATCTCAAGTTAAATATTTATGTTGAAGTTTTGAACTGTATTGTCCTAATTACTTTCTCAATCTTCACTTCCTCACAGTTTGCCGACTTACGTTATTGGGAAGACGAATACAACCCGCTGGTCAATGATCGCGCCTTTAAGCATCCAAGCTACGCACTACTCTCCCAGTACAACGACGAGACGGATTCCGATGATCTGTGCTTTTTCGAAGATGAGGAGTTAAATCAGAAGTGCAAAACGGAGTTCTGTCGCTGTACCCAAGTCCTTCAAGTTGATTTGCATCAGGTAGATATGAATACTCTCATTATAATGATGATAATATTGATAATGATAATACAAATGATAGCATTGATAACAATAATGATGATATTAATACAATTATTATATTAACGATATTGATAGTAATAATTATGATGATGAAATTAATAGTGATAGTATTGATAATGAAAACAACAATAAAGATGAAAATATGTATGGTAATAATAACAATAATATAATGAAAATAATAATAATAAACCACTAACAACAAAATCAACAAAAACAACAACATGAGTCCCTTTAACCTCTATTTCTACGTCTTTCACTTCCTCTCCTTTTCCATCTCCCCTCTCCATCCCTTCTTTCTTCTACGTCTGTTCACGCATTCTCCTTCCTTATCTTTTTCAACCATTTTTGCCGTTTAATTGTGTTCTTTCCTCATATAATCTTCTGTTCCTTCTTTTGAATCTTTCATCTTCTTCCCTCTTCTCCTCTTCCTCCCATTTCCGATATTTATTCACTTCCATTTTACCTTCTTTCTTCTTTTTCTTCTTCTACCTTTCTAATCTTCTTTCACTTCTTCTTTCCACGTACCATTTCAGACGATTGAGATCGTTATAGTGGACGAGGGTAACCTCTATAAGGCTATACACCCCTTTCATCTCCATGTGTTCTCATTCCGCGTCCTCGCTCAGGGGTACGGCGGAGACAATCTTGACGTCACCGAAGTAATGGCAATGGATCAGAGTACGTATATAGTAGGGGATGATTTAATATCAGTCAAGGTTCACATGAGAGTCTTTAAGTTTTAAGTTTAGCTCATTATGGTTGTAAACCTCGAGGGTATCTTGTAATATAGGACCGTGTAAACACACTAGTGGATTCGAAACTAGAAGGTTTAAAAGCCAACGATTGTACGGTAAATGTTAAAATCGGGTGCATTTTTTTAAACTTAAAGTAGGAAACTACGACGGGGTCCTTGGATGACCATTTAAACGAAAGGCCTTGGGACTATTGCGATCCATAGTACTACATTTCAGTAATGGCTCTAGAATATTTTTGGTGATTTTTTTAATTGTCATGGGCGGGGGGGGGGGGGGGGGGGTTACCATGGGAATTTACAGTGTTAATGTCTTCTTCGTTAAATGTCTTTATTGGGGTACCTCAGGGATCAATACTGGGCCCCCTGCTATTTCTGTTATACATAAATGATCTTTGTAAATCATCTAACTTATTAACCTTCTATCAATTTGCTGATGACACTAGTATATTTTTTTCATCTAAAGATTTGAATAATACTGTCCGCGTTCTAAATAATGAGCTTAAGAATATATCTGACTGGTTAAAAGCAAATAAATTGTCCCTGAATATTGACAAAACTAAATGTGTTTATTTTCGAAAAACTAAATATAATATAGGATCTAAAATTTCCCAAATTTCCGATTTAGCTAGCAATAACGGTCCTTTAATTAATAACGATAATATTCCCATTTACATTAATAATAAACTTATTCAATTAAGTAATTCCGTTAACTTCTTGGGTGTCGTATTAGATAATTGCTTGGGATTTAAGGACCATATCACAAATGTTTTACATAAGATCAGCAGAAATGCTGGCTTGATAAATAAGCTAAAATATAGTTTGTTACCCGAAAATTTGATAACTTTATATCATTCCATTATTTTCCCTTACTTGAAATATTGTAATATTGTATGGGCCACTAATGCAACACAAACTGAATTAGACTCACTATTTAAAGTTCAAAAGAAATGTTTAAGAATAGCTACCAATTCTCATTATCTAGCACCATCAGCACCTTTGTTTAAGAAGCTATCGTTATTAAATATATATGATATAAATAAGCAAGAAATCGCAACGTTCATGTACAAATATAAAAACAAGTTGTTACCTGCCCCCTTTTCAGACCTCTTTCAATATAATAGTCAAATTCATAATTATAATACACGGCTTTCTAACAAATTTCATTTATGGTCTGTTAAATCTAGTTATGAAGCTAAATCAATGAGTTATCTAGGTCCTAAACAGTGGAATATGATTCCCCAAGTAATAACGAAATCACAATTCATATCTTCCTTTAGAAAACAATATAAAATCTTACTACTAAATAATTACTAATCAGCTCAGTTGTTGATTTGTTTCTTCTAAATTGTATATCTGAACCCTTTTTCATTGTTATCTTGTTTTCCTTTCCTTTCTTTCCCCCCTTTATATATTGTTTTTCTTCTCTCTATTTTACTTTCTCTTGTCTTATAGATAGTTGAAGTGTTTGTACTTTGCTTATTTTATTTAATTTATTGTTGTGTGCTTATAATATGTTATATTTCTTTTTGTATTTGTTTTTCATTCTTTAATGGGCGATCCAACTTCACAGGTTTTCGCAACCTCCATGGAAAGCCCCGCATATAACCTTTGTAAACATAGTTAAAATTTACTGTTACTTTGTATATTTTGATTTTTATATTGCGAAATAAAATTGAATTGAATTATTCCTATGATATACATGCAGAGTTTAAATACGCGACAAGGGTTGGAAAGTATTGGGCCTGGATTCCTTCAGCTCTTCATTTGCAAGTATTTCGGGAATACATTTTTTTGTATTAAAAAGGAGAATAACAATAATTCAGAAAAAAGATTCACAAGGGAATGGGATGCTTTAAAATTCGCTACATGTGAAGTTGAACACCAAATATATTCCACAGCATTCGATTTGAAACATCTTTCAGTATTGTCTTTCCCAGTTAGAATCATGAACATACGTTTTGGTTGTTTTTCAGTCTCATTAGCGCCTTTGATTAGGCAACTAGATATTGGCGCTTTATAAATACCTTGATTGGATTGGATTGGATTGGATTAGATTAGATTAGATGGGATTGGATTTGATTTGATTGGATTAGATTGGATTGGATTGGATTGGATTGGATTAGATTGGATTGGATTGGATTGGATTAGATTACATTAAATTGGATTGGATTGGATTTGATTTGATTGGATTGGAATGGATTGCATATTTCTCATCCCTAGATGGAACCATCAAGAGGAACTTCAACAATCCACCAGAGAAAGATACGGTGATCACAATGAATGCTGGGTACACCGTCATCCAGTTCGTTGCCGATAACCCTGGTTGGTGGTTCTTCCATTGCCACAACGAGTTCCACCTTCATGTAAGCCCTTCAAGAAAAGTAGATACAGGGCCATGTTTCATAACACGTGATATCAATAACAAGTTACAGGCTACTATTATAAGCTGCTGAAATCATGGCTTCTGATTGGCTGAAAGCAAATTTTTCATAGAAATTTAGCATTTGTTATAGATAACAAGTTCTATGAAACGGGCCCAAGGAATGAAAGATGAATCTGAGTACTGGGTATGGCATTATAATGTCCCGGGTTCGATATCAAGTCGATATAGTGTAGTGCCCTTTGGTAAGGCATTAATCCTTTAATTACCAAGTCCCTCGGTGAGGTCTTAAAGCCGTTGGTATTCTGATTGCTTACTTACAAGCATACACAAGCTTTGGCATATCATGGGAGCTCGGTGCGAATTTTTCACGTATTTTCTAAGCATATTTCAAGTACGAAGGAATTTGAAGAGAAATTTCTGATGATATATTTTGTGTCTCAAATTGAAATCTGCAAAAATGATAATGGCATATTCCGTAGTCCGAACATGAATTCTTATGAAAAAAATTGGGACCACAATTATAACAATTGCATATTGATATTGATATTATTTGAAACAAATCACAATGAAATGATGAGTATTTGAGCACGCGAGTGCTATAGAGTACCAACGTGCTAATGTCACATTTGCTAGTTCCAAACAACAGAGCATGCGCTTGAAGTTTACCGCGACATAATTTAAGCAAGGGGCTGGGGCAGGGCAAATTCAATGTGCGGCGCTGATGTGACCACCACGCCGTTGTTTAGCACACGACTCGGCCCGTATAACGTCGCACTTTGATACCCTATAGAAAATGTAAAACGTTCCTATGATAATCTCTATTTATTAGTCATTGTTTTATTCGTTTGCCATTGTTTTTTAAAAACCGCAGACCGGTTTGGCTATCGTTGTCCGTGTGGGATCGCAGTCCGATCTACCACCGATACCCGACGACTTCCCGACGTGTCATACCTTCAAACCTTCCAACTCGACATCGCCATCATCACCAGCACCAAGACCAACACGACCACCACCACCATCACCAACACCAGACATGGTGCAGTTCCCACTTTCTACTGTTATTGCTTTAGCCATAGTCGTCGGCGTTCTCGGTCTCCTCGTCATCATCCTACTCCTCGTGGTTGTTTGTCGACGTCAGGGAAACCCTTCCCCGGCATCATCAACAAGGAATGAGGAGATGAAGGGACATGATGCACCGTGGGGTGATAAGACAGATTAACCGTATCATGCCTCATTGATCTTGTTCAGATAAAGCGCTAAACCTCAACCACACCCCCCCCCCCCAAAAAAAAAAAAAAAAAAAAAAAAAACATAACGAAAAACAAACACCGCGGGTTCTTAGGGATCGTTTAACAATGTTAAATATGAGATGCACGGCCCTACGTGTTATCAGTGTCTGTGATATGGTGTTATATTGAAGCCCTAAACAATCAAAATGATCAAGAAGTGCCTCAAAAAGTAAAAACCTTTGAGTGACCGATTTCACCATACTTGTTTTCCCCAATAGACTGTAGTGTTATGAAAACCGTTTGGCAAACGCAAAATTTGATTTCGATTTTCAATCATAAATATCTTGATACTCAGACAGGCGATCGACAGGCGATTGTTTAAAGGATCTAAGACAAAGTTACCGGATCCCTTTTACGTGTAAATTAATGGCAACTGCGCACAACAAAGGTCCTGCGCGTATTCATCGAGCTCTGTTTTACAAGATCTATATGAGAATTGAGGGGCATTGTATTTAACATCATCGCAAAAGAAATCGCCGTGGTTTTGCAGCGTCATATCTGAACGAGGCGTTAGTGTTGTATTGTCAAAGTAAACAAAAATTACTGTTTTTGTAAGACCATTAATGCTGCTGTATTCAATTGTAGGCTGAAATAATCTTTGCACATTATCTTTTTGTCGTTGTTATAACTTGCAGACTTGTTTACTTATTTGATGTTACAGTGTATATATATATATTACTATTAGGGTACATGTAAAGGTATTCGGATAATAATGTTGTAGTCATACTCATACATTAATGGTGTTCCACAAGGGTCATTATAGGAAATTCATTTTTTGTGACATTTATCTGATTTTCATGTAATTGTACGATAGATCTAGTGTAATAATATGACCGGTTTTTCAAACCTGGGTAAAGGTATAATTAATTTCACCCCTGTATAAGCCTCATGCATACTCCTGAAGCATCGCATACATCCATGTTATATCTCCAATATAAGTATTCCTCACCTAAAAAGAATACTGATTTCCTTTGACTACATGAATAACACGTCGATATTTTGCTGTTATTTTCAACCTCTTTTACACATTAGGTAATCTACAAAATCCTATGCAGATCATCAATAATTGATGAACAAGTCTTGGATTAATGTCAACTGAACCTCATCATTATCGATGATGTATTATTATGAAACAAATAATTTCACTTCAAATGTATAATAATAATATGGATATTTATATAGCGCCGGTATCCGCCAGGCTCTGACGCTCATGGCGCTGTACATACATGTATTACTATCACAAAAATATAACTTCTTAACTAAAATAAAGTAAACTAAAACAACACAAATTATTACGCTACATTGACATGATTAAATAGCACTGTTTAGAAAGAGATGGGTTTTTAGAGCAACTTTGAAGGCATGAAGGGTAGTTAAATTACAAATACTAAGTGGCAGCTTATTCCAAAGGGACGGACCAGAATGAGAAAATGCTCTATCCCCCAGGAACTGCGCGTCTTAGGGACAACTAATAAGGAGGATTGAGATGAACGAAGATGTCTTGTAGGCTTATACTTAACAATCAACTTGATATTGTAGGAAGGAGCAGAGTCATACAAGGAATGGAAAACTAGCAACAACAACTTAAAAATAATTCGGTCACATACCGGGAGCCAGTGAAGAGTTTTGAGAATGAGGGTGATGTGGGTTCTACGAGAAGAAAGTGTGACAACACGTGCAGCAGTATTTTGCAGTTTCTGGAGTCGAGAAAGTTGTGTGTTAGGGAGTAGATAGAGAATAGAATTACAGAAATCTAAGCGTGATGAAATAAGAGCATGTACAAGTTTCTCTGTGGTTGAACGACTTAAGTATTTCCTAATAAAACCTAGATTTCTCAGTTGATATCTGACTGACTTACAAATACTAGAAACATGAGTTGACAATGACATAGACGAGTTTAACATGACACCAAGGTTACGATATTGCGAGGAAGGACTAATTACAGAATCTGATATGGATATATTGCACGACTGTATCTTAGCAAGATTTGATTTGGAACCCAATAAAATTAATTCAGTTTTACTATCATTCAGTTTGAGTGAGTTCGAGTTCATCCAAGTTTGCACATCTTTGACGCAAGCTTCGAGTAGTTTGACAGTCCGACTTGCATCATTTTGATTGGGAAGGAACGATGCGTAGATCTGGATGTCATCTGCATAGCAGTGATACTTGACATCATGCTGCTGTAAGACTTGCTGAGCCTAGTGATGTACAAGGAAAACAGCAACGGCCCCCGACTGACCTCTGCGGGACGCCACAACTGAGCTTGACAGGATCAGATCTTTCATGATTTACACATACCAATTGCTGCCGTTCATCCAAATAGGACATGAACCATTCAAGTGCGTGGTCACGAATTCCAATGGATGACAATACATTAACAAGAATACGATGGTCCACAGTATCAAATGCTGCCGACAGGTCTAATAACACGACTGCTGTGATCCTACCAACATCCATTTCTGTCAGGATGTTGTTGGACAGGTTGACGAGCAGGGTCTCAACACTGTGATTTGCACGGTAAGCTGACTGGTGATTGTCGAGTAGATCATTCTCCTGTAGGTAATCATACAATCTAGAGAAGGCTACCCGCTCCAGAAGTTTCGACAAGTAAGGTAGATTCGAGACTGGACGATAGCTCTGGAGACATTCTGGATCTAATGAAGGCTTCTTCAGTAGTGGATGAATATGAGCGATCTTCAAGGCTTTCGGAACTTCCCCACTCTGCAGACTCAGGTTGACCACATCGGCAATGTAAGGAGATATGATAGCGGCACATTCTTTCAGAAGCTTAGTTGGAATCGGATCAAGCTCACATGATTTCACAGGGTTGTTGCGGATAAGTGACTCAATTTCCTCTGAAGTAGTATCCGCAAGTGTTGCAAGTCCAATACAAGACAGTGGTGGAAGAGGAGCAACATCGGTACAGAGGTGCCTTCGAATACTGTCAATCTTGGAAACAAAGAATTGGCTGAAGATCGACGCTAGGGATTTGCTGCATGCGTTCGCTGGAAGTGGAGATGTCTGTTTGCGATTCAAGAGTGCATTAGCAAATTTGAACATCTTCTTGGAGTCGTTACCACAGTCACTTATTGATTGCTGGTAGTAAGCATGTTTCGATTTGCGGAGAAGAGAGTGCACATGTTGTTTCTGTTTGCAATACAGTTGACGATCGATCTCAAACTTCGAAAATCGCCACTTCTTTTCCAGGCGCCTACGTTCTTGTTTCTCACTTTTAATTTCGTGAGTAAACCAAGGAGTATGAGCCCGTGTCTTGACAGTTCGGGATGTAGCTGGTGCGTGGACATCTAATAAGTCACTGAGAACCATGTTATACAAGTCGACTCTAGCTGTTACATCGTCAGTGGGTGAAGATGTCGAGGAAAGCTCGCTGTTCATCATATCTGTTGCAAATGATGTTCTGTCAATTGCTTTGATGTTACGCATGACTCGAGGATGTACAACTGATGGAGGTTTGTGCAGATGTATATTGCACAAAATTGCAGAATGGACCGAAATACCTGGAGTTATCCGAAGTTCTGAGAACACCTTGTCATCCGATTGACGAGATATAAAACCGTCCAGGATGTGACCCTTGTCGTGTGGAAACGTGTGGAAACATGCTGCACCAAATCATAACCTGCTAATAACTCATTGAATTGCTTGGTGTTTGATGCCAACAGATTGTCAAAATGAATGTTAAAATCCCCAGTGATGATAAGCGACATGGGTTTTAGCAATCGTTCGTCTAGCATGCTTGAAAACTCGTCAAGAAAACTTGTATACTTTACGGAGTTACCTGGAGGACGGTATATGATAACAACGTCCACATTGGTATTCTTGGAAGTCAAGGTAGCTGACAACATTTCGAAGCATTGAAAATCTGATGGAGGGTTGATGATCACGTTCAATTCACTGCGGTATATGACTTTTGAAATGTTGTGATTTAGAAACGAGGATTCTCGCAATTAAGACAAGCTCTTTATAACGCAAAGCAGTCGATAATCTTGCTTGTCTATGCGACTCTAAACTGAACATTTTTCATCAAAATTATTTCATTATTCCATGTAAATGAACGTCAACATTTTACATGTATTCGAGAATTACTTTGTACTTGTTATTATCAGTTATGTTTGACGTATAATCGTGTTGAATCCTTCATGATTGACCTGACTCGTAAAAGGTCGGGTGATACCATTTCTAAGCTTGTAAATAATGTATGTTTAAAAAAACAAATATTTGAGAAGGCGTTACATATTCAAGAAGACGACAGGAGTTTAACGATATTATCTGCCCTCTTCATTTCATTCTTATGCCCTACGAGTATGAATGAGTAGGGAGAAAGTGTCATCATAACTTCCAGTTTCAAAATTTACGCAGCATGAACAATCGGTTATCATGAAACTCCTTCATTGCAGTAAAACAGTGGATAAGAATTAATAAGAATTATTTGGGAAAAAAAGGCTTACTTAAAGCAGTAGGGTTCTTAAAAATTACGTTTCCTCCTTTTTATTTGATTTGATATAAGTGTTAATATATGGCATACTTTGCAATGGCGGATCCAGGGGTTTTAAACAAAAGGGAAAAGAGGAATAGAGAGAGCGATTGAAGAAAAATTAGAGAAGGCAGAGAAAATAAGATAAAAAAGAAGAAGAGAGAGGGACAGAGAGAGAGAGAAAAGGGGGAGGGGGAAGAAAATAGAAAGAAGATAAGTGAAAAAAGAACTTGTCATATTTTGCTCAATTGTTGCCTAAAGTAGTAATTGGTGCACAAAAATCCATGCACAGGTCTCCGTTTCATAAACAGTCGACTTTTTAGAAATAATTGTAAAAATAAAAAGTTAAATTGGTTTCTTAATGAGGGCATTACTGATGTGGGGAGACGCAACTCCCATTTACTTGACTTTGTGTAAATATTGTGGAGTGTTTGGGTGCATTTTTATTTCATAACATTTTTAAATTTTGTATTCTCTTCTAGTTCAGATTTAATAAAACAAATAAGTCCTCATAAAATAAGGAGACTTGCTTTTTTGAATTCCGTGATGATAATGATGAACAATTATGTGCTGTATTTAACAATTTATATTCGTCTATGTTGCAGAACATAATAATAATTCCAGAAAGTATTATCTTCTGTCTAAATCTCAATCCAATAAAAAAACGTATGCACCACGTTGATTAAAATATATGTATATATTTGTTTTCGTTATTATTGATTGATAAATTAAGTAATTATTGATGAATTTATTGATTGATTGCACTATATAACTACACTGCCCTCAGCAAATGTGGGAAAAGCAAAGTAAAAGCACAACGGCATTGGCGTAGCTAATTTCACGAAGTTAACACTATCTTTTTAAAGACTATTTTGTCAATTCAGTTTGTTGTTTTTCAAACTTCAATATACCCCCACAAAGGCTAACTTATTTCTAAAACAAATGTAAGTCTTAGGCTTTTTGTTTCTCTTTGGTCATTTGACTTCATTTTGGTTAAAAGATTATATATTAAAAAATCATCTATTTTATTGGCGCAAGTAATCTGAAACAAACAAACAAACTAGTCTATTTGTCCCCCAGATATTTAGCAGTATGTAGAATTGCTTTATACCTTCCTTAAGGGTGTAAAGTTTACAGAATAAAGGTCAATCATTCGAGACTTAGTTTTGTTGAAGAGCGCCATCAGTTTAAACAGAATGAGTAAAAAAAAATACATATGATATCCCTGGAGCTAATTTGTTTTAGAAACTCGGGAGCGTGTGAGATATTCATTACGACTAAAAATGTTATGTTTCAGTTACCCTTCTCAGAGATTTGGAAATATAAAAGAAGGTTTTTGAAGAGCAAAGAAGAGAGAGGTGTTGGCATAACGAACTGAAGGAGAGCTTATTGGGTAATACGAACAATGACAATATGACACAGGTATCATTGAACCGGGATGGAGTGCTCAGGTGGCATTCCAGTCCTTTTTTGGAATACACTATTCATAAATGCTCAGTGACGCCCCTTTTTTCAAAACGTTTCCCGCCTTCTGTGACGATGACAGATAAGATCGTTAAATAAATATCTCTCCCGAAAATTTCCTCTCAATCGACTCAGTTAATATTTATAGACACTGTTAGCTTAACCCAAATATGACACTAACTACATGTAATCTAGATATTTTAACCTTTTATTATCGAGTAAACAACACAAATGAAACTTTGCCTGTCTCAAATGAGGGTATCATATTTACTCCGGGGAATAAAGATTACTGTTTCATACTAAGGCATTATGGCAATGGAATTTTGCTGATAAGATAAGATAATTATGATAGCTGAGTCACCTAACTATATATACACTTGACGACGTGCAAGTCGTCCGTCGAAAAGATAGTAAAGTTCAGACATTATCAACAATAAACATGTACGCCAACAACTACCCTAAATCTGCAGCTCTGCAGGTATACTAATTATATCAAACATACATTACAACCATTACCTATCCAACAACTTAATGTTCCTTCATTATTTTCTAGAGAGACAAGATGAAGCTTTTGCATTTTGATTTAAAGAAAACGAGGACCCTTCACAGCAATGCCTAAACAAATAATACGCTGAGCAGGCCATCGTTTTTAATAGGGATGTAGCAGATTCTGGAACTTAAATTAAATATAGATGAATGTTTTGGAATGAAATTAAGATCAACCTTTTGTATACGTCAATTTTTGTACAGGTGTACTCACAAAAGTACCTCCATGCAGGTCTATTTGAATATCGTATACTATGTTTTATATTTACATGGAATGTTAGGAAATTTAAATTTCAACTTATAAACACCAGAAGAGTTACTTATTACATTTGCAAATTAAAACATAAAGGTTGATCCATTACTTACAAAGTATGGGGGTGTTTCACAAACACTTGGATGGACTTAAGTTGGACTTGAACTTTGGCAGGCCATTCCTGCCACTGGTTGCTCTCGTCCTTGGCCTCCCAAAGGACATCACAAATCTACAGAATTTAAATTTTGTGATAGTTCATTGTTGAAGAAAATAAGTTACTTAAATTGTAAACTCATTTTATTAAGACTTGGAATACCGGGAATGGTTAAAGGAACTAGTGGTATTAATAGCCTGCCATACTTCAAGTCCAACTTAAATCGATTGTTTATCTTTGTAAAACACTCCCCTTGTCTTTTATGAAGCCCTGTGGTGTAACAAAATATTAGCAGAACTACGACAACATTACTTTAAAATACATCAGAATAACTGATCTTATGTACAATATCATTTAACAAGTAGGAGAAAACATTTAGGGTGTTGTAATTGTGAAAGAAAGTAACTTAAACTAGGAACTGAGACAGAAGAAAGAAGAAATACAAGACAGATTGACAAAATGTATATTTGGGCAAGAAGACGTAGTACCCTCTGAGAATATTGCGCCCGTACGTCCATGTTATGTCCTTGTCAACTGAAAATCATTCATACATTAAACACGTAAATACATCACGTATCAGCTGGGGGTCATTTTACGGGACCAGCTCAATAATGAAAGCAATATTTTTGTCGGAGATGTACGGAGATGTCAGTAAGCCGACATCCTTTTTCACGAAGCAATAACAGAGCGACAACCTCATGATTTCGATACTATCAGCTAAAAAGATATAGTCTTCATCCCGATCAATCATATATATTCAAAATTACCCAAAGAGATTGGGAGACTCATTTTCACATAACAAAACACTCGTTTGGACTATCCTCCATGCGAAAACTTGCGAGCGCATCCACACGCACACCCATACCCCACACTGGCCCACACATACGACACTTCTTTCTTTTTGTACACTATGCTTTTTATCGACAAGGGATACCAGAATGACTTCTAAATATTAGTAAAAACAATGTAGTTCATAGATATCTGTCAATATAAAGCAGTAACAACAGGTCTTGCTCAATATTTCAGGAAATCTCACCCAAGAAATAGCTTTACTCATTCTGAAAGATTTCTTGCCCATTAATCTACAAGATTCCCCGATTTTTTTAATAAAAGAGACCGAAAGCAAGAATAAAGTACAGTTTTCCAGCACGACATGGGCATCGCCGTTTTCTTGATAACGTAACGAACTATGTGAAGTCGTGTTACCGTGTATGAAGTAAATGTATTCAAGTTTATAAATGCTTCCTTCCCAGGTGTATGTTGTGATGAAGCATTTCATCCACCTGCTATTATCCTTTGTAGTACTACAATTGCCAGAACGCAAATTGCATACAAAAGTTGATGCACTTCTGGAGTGAAGGATTCTCATAAATAAAATAGACTTGTCAACTGCTATATTTGTGTATTTTTGAATGAAAAAATAAAATACTTACATTTGTTCCCCTGTTTTATATTTCTTACCAAATAAAATATCAAATTTCTTAGCTATAAATTTGTCCTCATTGGAAAGTAAAGTTTTGTTATTGATTTAAAAAGTATGTCCAACTAAAGATTGGTGCATGAAACATGATACCACTTCAACTGGTACGTCATATTTTAAAGAAAATTGCTGCGCCCACTATATGTTAAAAGGCATCACATCATTACAAGAATATCTTAATTTATATATCTGGTATACATAATCGTAACGAATATTGTACATGAAAGGGCAGGAATGCATCTTATTTTTCAGAATACCTACATTTATTCTTTGGGGTGAAGTTTCCTTTCAAGGGATTGGGTATCCCGGCCTCAAATATTAATATTACACCATATCACAGACACTGATAACACGTAGGTGAGCACTATTTTTTTTTTTGTCCCTCGAAAATTTGAAAAATCGCCCCCCCCCCTTGAGCGCCAGGGGGGCGGGGGCATCGCCCCAAAAAGGTAAAACTAACGTGTTTTTACACGTTTTTTTTCCCAGGGGGGGGGGGGGGAGGCGGACCCCCGGTCCCCTCTCCCTAGATCCGCCACTGAACACAAATGCTGACTGCATCTTAATGAACATAATAAAGAGACTTCTAACCAAAATATAAAAAACTTTTCATGACGTTCGGGTATCCAGCCTTGTCCAGAATACTGGAAAAAGATTTTCTTTTTGTTTCATTGAGGGAATCACTGTTAGTTATGTTGAATAACTCTGTAACAAGACTTATAGTACCTAGTCCAAGGTGAGAGGCATGGTATTCTTGTCTGTAGGATGTAAACTTGGTTTCCTTGATTCCAAGGGCCTTGGCGAAAGGACGGAAGTCTTCCATGATTAAATCAAGCGCCACATTGATAAGTTCTGGTTCGTAGATTTGTTCACCTCTGGGACTAGATAGCAGACCTATAACGAAGAATATATTGTGTTACTATGCAAAAATTGTTTTTTGTGCATAATTTGATTAGAGTCTAAACCTAAACTAATCTATTGACGAATAATGTTCATCTTCATTTAGACTTTTAGAGACTTAACGGAAACAAAGATCCTACAAATTAGAACGAGAGACGTTTGGTTAATAATGTGTATGCCTGATGGATCTACTGGACCTTAAATATATATATAGTGCAGATTCTTCTAGCTCATGTAGCGCTTCCTACATTGACAAAATTGACATTCTCCGATGTCTAATTTCATCTAATTAATCCCTTACTCAAGCTTGTATTCGCTTCTTACCACTGGATATACCCACCACTAAAATTGATAGCCTTTAATGCAGTCGAAACATTTTTCAATTTCTTTACTTGTTTTTTGTTTTGCCATGTTATCTTTCCATCTCCAAGGAAAAATATGTCCTAAGAAAATGTGACAGAATATTTGCTAACAAATAAATATACGGTGCTAATCCCTCTGTGTATTTATTGGAGAAAAAAAAACATATCTTGACAAATGACTACAATACGAATTCTATTATCTATCTTTCTTCGTCAAAGGTTTAGAAATGCTGTCTTTTCTATATTTCAACAGTAGATCTATGATTGTATTATAAAGATTGTACAAACCTTGATGTGCGGTGACTTGTGACTCCTCACAATGACGGTGAGTATGATCTCTCATCGTGTCATCCCAATTTGGCATATTGATTTCTACAAGAAGAAATCATTGAATAGGTTGTCACGTAAAGGTCTACACATAAATTATTACAAATTATCAAATCGAACAATTCGTAAATTTCCCGGTGAAAACGAAAACAGACAAGACATAGCTTTGAATGTATTAACCTGAACCTGTTGTAACCAACCGTATAAACTATTTGACCAACCTTACTGTCAACACTATCGCTCTACGCTCTTAAAATATTGGGAAGTTTAGTAACCACTTGTCAAGGCAGGCTCACACTATGACAAATATGGGGTTACCGCAAGCTACGTTAAGCTGCGAATTGCAATTTTAAATTGCCCACCAATCATCGTGTGTTGCCTTCAATTGTCGCTGATGAATCCGCTAGCGACCGCAGACGGCAGAAATAATCAGTCGCGTCCGTCGGCAAATTTTCAGCATGTTGAAGATTTTGTGGCGGCAAAAAAAAAAAATCGGTGTAATTCCGTTCAGATTTCGTTTGAGACCACAACCCTCATTTCCTTGACATTTCCATGCCGTGCGATTCCGTCTCTAGTCGTTTTTAGTTCGTCACAACTTCGTTGGTAGTCGTTGTCATTGTCGTTGTCAACGACCATTGGCGGCAAAACAACGACAAGTGACGTCACATCTCGAACCCTGACGACACATTGCAGCAAGTAACGGGTGATGACTGTTGATGGAGGGTCTTTTACGAGTACCTGTGGCATTGCAACGTAGGTCTGCGATGGGTCACGATTTTGCAACGATGGTCCACGAGATGGTAAAATCCAAAGTAAAAATGTAAAAGTTAGTATATTCTTCTCCAGCCCAGCACAGCGTATGTCTGAGTGGATGACCTGAACGTTGTAAAGATAAGAGTGGGAACGCCAAACTCGACTATTTATACGACCCGCGCGCGCACACACACACACACACACACACACACACACAGCCTTTATTTAGAGATTCACCAATGTTTAAGTTATTTTAACAAATTCGCCTATATGTGGCATTTTTCTTTGTTTAATAAGTGGGCATATTTACCAATAGTGCTAGATGAATTAGGGTTGGGGAAAAAATACTTGTCCTATATTTCTGCTTCTGTTATCAAGTTTCGTAAATTTAGTTGAAGAATTAATAGTTGGTCCAAATATGTCGGTAAATGGCACCACTTTACCCAATCTGATTCAAAGTAAAACAAATACATATATATATACCCATACAACAGTTAATCAATTCCTATCCTCCCCTCCGAAAAGAGAATGCAGTTGATAGCATCTTAACCAGTGTTGCTAAGATTTTGTCAATATTTTGCAAGATTCTTTTTAGAAGAGTTTGTCCCTACACCTACTACACATTTAAATAATATAAGATGTGGTGTAGGTGTTTACGAAAAACGATAAAATTACTCGAAAAACTTATATTAAACTGAGACCTTACCCAGATTGTCAGTTCTTTCTGTGGGAACATTAGCAGCACGCCGTAGTCGGCGTCTCTTCTCGTAGTTACTACAGTTCTGCTCAGCCCACCAATCCTCGATCATTTGATGACTATCGAACAGAGCTGTTCTGTTTTCCTCGATGATGTTATCAATCCAAATGTTTTCGATCTTTGAGCTGAATGTAATGGTCAAACTATATTTTTTCCTGAATTCCATCGTAGCATTAATCAGTTCTGTACAGTGTCGTGATGTTATTTGAGGTAATAGGAATGCTTGTATTTCATTCTTATTCAACTCACGTTTCTGGCTTTCATGTACTGAATGAAAAGAAAAAGAAATCGGTCTTATTAACCGTAGAATAATGTTCCAGTGAAAGACATACACAGACAAATTTCTTTGTATTATTTTAAATATTATTGTTATCCTCTAATTTTGAGAGGCATTCAATTGTAACGACATTATGAATTTTAAACGCGTAACAAACGCGTGAAGATCCTTCTGGGCTGGCATTATTATACAGTATTCATTATTTGTATTGATAAACATTTGTCATATTCTGAAATTATATTGGAATCAATACTTCATTTGTGATTCAATTCTCTTATAAATATATATGAGCGTAAAAAGAGCGGCGTTTAATTACTTCGATAGAAATCCGCATCGCTTGGAGGGTGCTTGATTGTCTCTAGTGCTAGGCTTAACATCACTTCTTGGTTTCCAGAGCTATCATCATCCCTCAATTGTTTCAAGATATTCATGGCTCCTTCGACGACCTCTCTTTCTCCTTTGTCCTTCAGCACTTTAAGATGTCCACGTTGCGCACCAAGGTCTGTTAGGATTGCAATGATGCTGTCAATTTCACCGATGTGCCACAGAAAATGTTCAAGATCGTCCGCAGTCACTGCTTGAGTAGAGTCGGAGTAATCTACATGTGCATGTGAAAGAATAAGATGGGATACAATTCGACATAAGTTGTACTCAAAATGGTTAAACGATTATTTGTTGTCAAGACTTCACTACATTCAGTAGTATGCATACTTAGTTAAATGTCCCTGATACGTCCGATACTCCTAAGAGCAAAATTCTCTTATCTGTACTCAGCGGCGTACGCAGGATTTTTTCAAGGAGGGGGTTTTAAAATCGGGCCCAAAATTTTTTTTTTTGGGGGGGGTAAGCGGACACTTTTTTTTTTTTTTTGGAGTCCAAAAAAAGGGGGGGGGGGGGGGGGGGGGGGGGGTAAGCGGACATTTTTTTTTTTTTTTTTTGGTCTCGAAATTTGAAAAAAATTCTTCGTTGGGGGGGGGGGGTAAGGTCACCTTTTTTAGGTTAGCCGTGGGCATAATTTTTTTTTTTTTTATAATAAAAAAAAAAAAAAAAAGGGGGGGTTTTAGTTTTTTTTTTTTTTTTTTTTTTTTTTTTGGGGGGGGTGTTTGTTAACCCCCCCCCCCTGCGTACGCCCCTGTCTGTACTACAGATCAATATTTTACCTTCAATTTAGTTTTTTAGTCACCAACATAAATGAAAAGATGTTAAAATGAGTAATAGGTATGGCGATTGACAAGTTTGAACCTAAGCAATTGTTTCGGGGAAACAAATTTACATCGACACAAAAGAAGTAACGAAGACCTTAGAAAAAGAAGAAAAAGATGACTATCACAAACGCATGTAATTTTTAATATTAAAAATCAATGTTGAATTACTTTGTAATTCGCCTATTGTTGACTTCAAGCTGTCATCCAAACACGCATCAAAGAAGTCTTTCCTCTGACATGTCCCAGTGTATCCGGCTTTCCACTTGCAAAACTCTTCGTAATAATCCTCGTTTGTTTGTAATGTCTTAGAATTGTCTTCGTCTTTGATCAGTTTTTCGAGAACCTTTAAAAGTTTCTCGCTCAAATGCTGCTCTCGAGCAAACATCACCAGTGTCCACAGTTCAATGTATGAAATAAGATCTGGCAAAGATGGTAACATACTTGTTAAATATTTTTTTTCCTTTCTGCCTAATGAGGCTAATATAAAGCATTAAACTTTTAATGTGGACTGTCAGCTTCTCCACAATTTTACACCAATACCTCCGTCCCATTCTACCACTCTCTATTTCAATCAGATAGGTACGCAGTTGCACCCTTTACATGTAGGCCTACAATATACACTGTTGGTCATAATGGTGGAATAATTATTTTTACCCCAGTTTAGGGAAGGATTTTAAAAATGATTTATTTCTAATAGATCTAGATAATGGCATACATTCTCAGATTTTGTTGAATAATAATTTGCGAGTGTTTGTTTTGCGTGACTGGTAAAGCATTTGTGTGCTACTATGCTAATCAGCTAGGGGACCTACGTCCTTAAGTCATAACTGACAGTAATGAGGATTGATGCCTCACAAAAGGGCACTAATATAGCTGATCGACATGATTTTGATCCTGGGGCCTCACAGTAACGAGGCCATCGCTTAGCCACAGAATCATGACTGTACGCAGCGGTTGCTAGGGTACGCGGCCGCCCCCACAAATCCCAAAAAACAAAGAAAATGCAATAAATTATCAAAAATTCATTGCACTTACCCCCGGTCCCCCACAGGAAAAATTCCTCTGTGTGGCCATGCCGTGAATCATAATGCATGGCCCTACAGAACATGTTTTCCTGTTGGGGGCCGGGGGAAAATGCAATGAATTTTTGACAATTTACGGCATTTTCTTCGTTTTGGGGGATTTGTGTCATTTGTATGATTTGTATCATGAATAGCGACCGTCTACTCCTATTATGAATAGCGACCCTCATTTCTTATTATGAATATCGACCCTCTTTTCCTATTATGAATAGCGACCCTCTTCTATTATGAATAGCGACCCTCATTTCCTATTATGAATAGCGACCCTCTTCTCCTATTATGAATAGCGACCCTCTTCTCCTATTATGAATAGCGACCCTCTTCTCCTATTATGAATAGCGACCCTCATTTCCTATTATGAATATCGACCCTCTTCTCCTATTATGAATAGCGACCCTCTTCTCCTATTATGAATAGCGAACCTCATTTCGTATTATGAATAGCGACCCTCTTCTCCTATTATGAATAGCGACCCTCTTCTCCTATTATGAATAGCGACCCTCTTCTCCTTTTATGAATAGCGAACCTCTTCTCCTTTTATGAATAGCGACCCTCTTCTCCTTTTATGAATAGCGACCCTCATTCCCTATTATGAATAGCGACCCTCTTCTCCTATTATGAATAGCGACCCTCTTCTCCTATTATGAATAGCGACCCTCATTTCCTATTATGAATAGCGACCCTCATTTCCTATTATGAATAGCGACCCTCTTCTCCTATTATGAATAGCGACCCTCTTCTCCTATTATGAATAGCGAACCTCATTTCCTATTATGAATAGCGACCCTCTTTTCCTATTATGAATAGCGACCCTCATTTCGTATTATGAATAGCGACCCTCTTCCCGTGTTATGAATAGCGACCCTTATAAGTAATGAACCTTATTTCGTATTATGAATAGCGACCCTCTCGTCGTATTATGAATAGCGACCCTGATTTCATATTATGAATAGCGGTCCTTATGATTAATGACCCTTAATATGAATTATGAATAGCGACCCTCATCTCACGTTATGAATAGCGGTCCTTATGATTAACGAACCTTATTTCATTATGAATAGTGACCCTCTTTTGCCATTATGAATAGCGGACCCGGAAGTACGGGAATTTACACGTTATGAATAGCGGTCCTTATGAATAGCGAATAGACCCCCCTGAAATTACCTCGATCAATGCATCTTACTAGGTAAAGCATTATACAATGTAATAGGTCATCATGGAAGTTTAGAAAATAAGTAAGGGGGATTTACCAAGTGTTGATCTTTTTAAGAGTTTTATAAAGAAACAAAAAGATATTGAATATTTCTCAGCGAAAAAAAGGAACAAGCTTGTTTCGCATTTTAAGAAATGGCGATTTTGACTTATGATACTCATGTTGATTTAACTTTTATTCCTGTGCCCCCTCACTCCCCTTTATGCACTGGAGTTCAAACTATGATTTATATGTGTACAGTGTATTTTTTTTTATTATAATGTTTTTTTTTATAAAACTTTCTTGTCCTTTCATTATTGTTAGTTGTTCTTATACATATTGGTTTTTTTGTTTGTCTAATTATTACCAATGACTTGTAAATATGTAATTTTTATATGATTGAAAATTTAATAAACACACAAATATAAAAAAAAAGTTTAGAAAATAAGGGCACTTATGTACGTAAGGAAGAGAACCCATTCAGACGGGAAAATGAGATGGCAGCCTTTCTGCTTATTCACATTTATACAAATCATTTTGTTGCAGTTTGATGTTAGTTCTTCATGATAAGCCAATTGCTCTTCTTCCGGTGGCTTCGTGAGTCCCTTAAATTATTTTTAGTGAAAACAAAGTACTCGAATGAAACGGAGTGTTTTGCACACTAACATATATATATTAAAGCTACATACACTTAACTAAAGGAAAGAAACCTTTAGAAAATGGACTGGATATTATTGAAAATATTATTCTAAACAAGAATGTACTACATGATTGTATTACTTTACGTTTCAATTTCACGAGAGAAATAGAACTCGAGAGGGGGAGCAGAGAAGAAGTGATGGAAATGAAAGAAGACTAATAGCATGAGAGGAAAGAAAAGAGCAAAGAAGACAAGAAAACGGTGTAAACAGGAAAAGGAGGAGCATGGGAGAGAGAGAAAGAGAGAGAGAGAGAGAGATAGCCTTGAGCTTTGGATCAGCTAATGAGTAATACATGAAACAGATTTTGAGCGGAGTAATTATCTTTCGCCGGAGAACTTGCGTAAGGAGCTATAATTTTATTTTGTATTTTTTTAAATCAAACATTATGGGGAATAGCAAAAAACGGTTGTCTTTTTTGCTCTTTTCTTTCCTCTCATGTTATTAGTCTTCTTTCATTGAGGTAATTTCAGGTCTTACATATTGATGAGCTGTTTGAAATTAACTAGGAGGTATGCGCGTATTGGGGAATGTGGCTTGCTGCTCTACTTTAAAAAAAAAAACTTCCCATGACATGTAATGAGTGTTTAGTGTACATTATTATGTGGGACGTACAGTGATAGATGGAAAGTTATTTCAGTATATTCGAAATGACTTTTAGGCAACTGCTTTTTCCTCCCACATTATCAACATTCATTCATTTCATTTCATTTACATAATGTCATGAAATGCATTCAAAAAATGAAGAAAAAAAGAAAGAAACAAAAACAACCCGTGAAAAAAAATATTGTCGGCGAAGCATTTGTCGTAGTACTATAGTAGCATTTGTATTTAATGGGACACTTTTTGGGCGGAGCAAATGTCGTCGGAGCAAATGTCACCGGAGCAAGTGTCGCTTCATGCGGAGCAAATGTCGTCGGAGCAATTGTCGGCGGAGCAAATGTCACCAGAGCAATTGTCGCTTCAGGCGGAGCAATTGTCGGCGGAGCAATTGTCGACGGAGCAATTGTCGGCGGAGCAATTGTCGGCGGAGCAAATGTCGTCGGAGCAATTGTCGGCGGAGCATATGTCACCGGAGCAATTGTCGCTTCAGGCGGAGCAATTGTCGGCGGAGCAATTGACGGCGGAGCAAATGTCGGCGGAGCAAATGTCGGCGGAGCAAATGTCGGCGGAGCAAGTGTCGCTTCAGGCGGAGCAAATGTCGGCGGAGCAATTGTCGCGTTTTGCGGAGCAATTGACGGCGGAGCAATTGTCGGCGGAGCAATTGTCGGAGGAGCAATTGTCGGCGGAGCATCTGTCGGCGGAGCAATTGTCGGCGGAGCAACTGTCGGCGGAGCAACTGTCGGCGGAGCACCTGTCGGCGGAGCATTTGACGTCGGAGCAAATGTCGCGGAGCAAATGTCGCGGAGCATTTGTCGCGTTTTGCGGAGTAAATGTCGGCGGAGCAATCGTCGGCGGAGCATGTGTCATGGAACCATATTAGTGCCCTTTTGTGAGGCATTAATCCTCATTACTGTCAGTTATGACTTAAGGACGTAGGTCCCCTAGCTGATTAGCCTAGTAGCACACACATGCTTTAGCAGTCACGCAAAACAAACACTCACAAATTATTATTCAATAAAATCTGAGAATGTATACTATTATCTAGATCTATTAGAAATAAATCATTGTCAAATCATTCCATAAATTGGGGTAAAAATAATGATTCCACCTTTATGACCAACAGTGTATAATTACTGTTACAGTATTTGATCGCAAAAAATGTAATACATTTTTATTCACTAACTGTAAATTAAAATGTGTTTACTAACTTTACGAAAATTACAGATAACACACAATTATGATCTCAATAAAATGTTTAAATAATTGAACATTTTGAATGATATTTGAATTAGTTTCTTCCGTACACAATATATTCTTTGAAAGATGCTAGCGATATGTATTCAGTGTCACTTTCTTAATTTCGTTTACCGGTGATAGTTTTGTTTCATTTTGTGTTCAACCATGAGTGGACCTTTATGAAAAAATATGAGATTCGTGTTGATCAGGATTTTCTATTCCGCAAGTGGTTAAAAGGTAAATATATGAAATAAATATATAAAATATAATGGTCGAAACTTGAACCTTACCACGGTGTCTAGCGTTATAGACCATAGAGACCCTTTCGTATTTTCCTGAGGAAAAAGAAAATACAAATAACTGCAACGTCATTTACTGTTGTCCTTGTTCCGATTCATATAGTTTCATTATTGTATGTGTTTTTGTATCATATTTTGATTAAATACAAATTTCTCTCGGCACGTTATCAGGATCAGTATTTATCTTGAAATTAAGCGCCATTGAAACTGTTCCCACCCTCACTTACTTATTCAACAAATCAATGAAAACTGGAAAATTTCCGAATCCTTGGAAAACGGCTAAGATTGTGCCTAAACATAAAAATGGCGAGAAATCCTCCCCTGGTAATTTCAGGCCAATTTTGATATTGCCCTGTGTGTCAAATATTTTAGAACGATTTGTACAACACCAGCTATTAGATTACTTGCATCAAAATGATATTTTATGTAGAGAACAGTCTGGATTTAGACCTAAGCATTCGACAACATCTACCCTAATAAAGGTCACAGATGATTGGCTTCAGGCCATGGACGAATCTAAATACAATGGTACTGTAATTATCGACCTGCGAAAAACTTTCGACACTGTCGACCATCAAACTCTTATCAAGAAAATGCATAACATCGGTATAAAAAATATGTCTAGTGACTGGTTTTATAGCTATCTAAGTGGAAGAACACGTAAAAACCTTGTAATTCATTCTCTTTCATCTTCCAAATTCATATCATGCGGGGTGCCGCAAGGGTCGCTTTTATTGATAATAACGTACGTTAACAATCTTGCCAAATATATTCAATCAAGCATTCTAAAGTTATATGCAGACGACACAGTGATGTATTCCTCCGATACCTCAGTACGCAAAATTGAGTCAACTCTCAACAGTGACCTACTTCTTTTACACCAGTGGATGAAGGAAAATAGACTAAGTGTAAATTTTGAAAAACAGTTTGTATGCTAATTGGTAGTCGATACATGCTGTCAAAAGAAGAGAACTTAAATGTCACCCCAAAATCAACAAGTGGAAAATGTCAAGTTCTTAGGTGTCATTTGTGATGAGCAAATTAAATTGAACATTCACACTGATACGATGGTGAAAAAAATAGGACAAATGGTAAGCTTTCTTGATAGATTAAGAAGCACCTTCAATGAATCTATATTAAAACTAGTGAACAATGCAGCTGTTCTTCTCCTCTTCGACTACGGAAATGTTGTATATGGTTCGGCCTGTAAATATTTACTGAAATATTACAAAAGCTCAAAAATCGTGCTGGGCGTTTGATTTTACATATCATTCGTGACTCTCATATACCCAATCCAGAAATTCACAATGTCCTTAACTGGGAATCGTTACACGACAGGAGAAATTAGCATTTGCTAACCTACATGTTTAAATCACTTTAATGAGATGAACCCTGTTTACATTTCAGATCTTTTTTTTTTGTTTACTATATCTGTGCACGAATACCACTTGCGCTTCGGCGGAAGACTGTACTGGATTTTTGAGACGAACTTTTAAGTACAGAGGAGCTATGGGTTAATAAGAATAATAGTCTCCCGCCCTGTAATTGTAAGAATTGCCTCAACTCTGAATAGTTTTCAGCGCGAATTAACGTTGCAACACTCACATGCTCAATCACCCAGACCTTGATAATAAATTGACCTATTCCAGACTCGGGATTTTGTATGCTCTGTATCGGGGGGGGGGGGGGGGGGGGGGGGGGTCTTTCGCAGTCCTTTCACAAAGCTTCCATTTTGTAGAGTTTAAAGGTAATACAAAGTTTTAGGAAATTTTGAAAATTGGGTGGAGAGTGATTCCTTACATTTTGATATATTTGAATGCCCCTGTGGATGTATTTAAAGCGCTATAAAATTTAGCCCTTAACCCTATGTTAACTGGGGGGGGGGGGGGGGGTCAATTTGACCCCCCCCCCCCTGTAGAAATTTCGCGACTACTCCGAAACCGCGGCAGATATAAAATTTTCCTTTCATGACTTTTGACTTTCGAGTCTTACGCATCTTTTAAAACAATTTTTTCGAAAATCGGGCCTACGGTTACAAGGTCACGTGACCTTTTGTCTTTGCATGTCAGCCTGAAAATCGCTCATTTTCGTGATTTGTGTACAAAACATAATTATGTAAAAGTCATTTTTTCCTAAAAATAGATAAAACATTGGTTATTCAGTCTTGTTTAAAGTTTAGATGTTTGTTTTGGGGTCAAAATAGTTGAATTGTAGTTATAAATGAAATAAAACAACAAAAACAATAAAATACATAAGTTAAAAAAAAACAATGAAATACATAAGAAATTATAAAAACAAGAGATAACATAAGGAATAGCCTGGCTCTTCCAATTTTTTGTGTTGTATTATTATTCCAAATGGTCTAATAAATATATGTAGTGAAAAAGAATACCTAAATATGAATAATCTATGATTTATGGGCAGAAATGGGAATTTGATGACCTTATGTGCATAAATTACCATATATATGCAAATGAGTAAATTTAAAAATGACCCCCCCCCCCCAGTAAAAACCTGGTCTGAAATAGCCCAGTTAAAATAGGGTTCAATTTTAGTATTACATTTAAGCATTTATAACTGCGTATTGTACTTTCTTTATATCCTTTAATTTAGTCATGTTTTATATTTATTTATGTATATGATTTCTGGACCCCATGGAAGACCAGCAGTGTCGTGCCTGGCACAGCTGAATATGGGCTTTCCAGCCGTTTTATTAATGCTTATGTATATATTTGTATATTATGTTTGTTTTTTAATCAAACGGATAATAGATACTATACTATACTATTAATTTTTACTCTACATTAAAATGTATTGTATTTTAAACTAATTGAAAGATGAACTTATTGTTATTTGATAACATATCATTCTCTTTTTACATGACAAAAATGTAATATCTAAGTAGGTTTTAGCTTACGTTTCATGTGTCTTTTCCGTCGTTTGAAAACGTATACAGCTGCAACAACGATGATTGCAGAAACAAGTATTGCAGCTGAAAGTTGAACAAAAATACGAATTGGAATCTGATTAATTACAACATTTAAAACGGAAAGCGGGTGGATCTGGTACGCAGAATGACAGCTAAGATAGGTGCATTTGTTTATATTCAACGTTATAATTTCACTCTCTTCCTCTCTCTCTCTCCAGTTAAATATGCTTTTTGATCATTTATGTAGTATTTGAATGTATCAGCCTTTGGAATGTCTTAAAAATGAGTGAATATTATTACTCAATAGTATTTATCCATTCTCTCGTAATATCTCATTGATTATTCTTTGCTAGTCCTACAATATTTTGACCTATCATTAAGGAAATAAGTACATTGTGTTATAATTTAAATTGCTAGGCTATTACGTACGGACAACAGCTGTCACAACATTAACGCTGGATTGCGGGACATCTCGAATCAAATGGATTGTCATCGACCTACTAAAGGCTCGTCCAACAAACCCGGTGGCGACACATTCAAACGAAGAATCAGCGCCACCATCAGCTGTAATTCTAATACGTTTGTTCTTGGTGCCATCACTGTTTCTCCATTCCTCCTTTTCCAAAGATTGAACTCTCTCTGATCCAAGCACAAAATACAGGTCTATATCAGGGAAGAATCCATCTACTTGACAGGTTAAGGTCGTATCTGAGCTGATGCGGATAGAACAAGATGACGAGCTATTGCCGGGACACTCTCCAATGAAAGGAAATGGCTCTCGAGGATAAGCTTTAAATAAAATAAAAATGTGACTAATGTTATGATCAGGTTTGATTTGGGGTGTTATTGGTAATCTTCGTCCTCTGTATTATCATATCATGTGACTTTGAAAAACGTAAACAGAAAAGTTTTTTTTTCAGAGGCGTTTAATCGCATTTAATCGCATTTAATCGCAAATCATCTTAGAAGGATTAGAGAGAGGAAAACATTTGAAGGATCTTTTAACATCGCTAGTACAGGTATTAGCATAAATTGTTAATCGTTACATTTTACAGGGAATCAGAGACTATATGATTTATTTATTTACTCTAATTTTTTCCCGTATTTCCAAAATTATGAAGCTCGACTGAATTCCTTTCTTTTTATAAAGACCCTATTTTCTATTTAGGAATGAATGGACCATTTCCTTTTGTTAAAGAATGTGATCTCTTTATTTTCATTTTCAGAATTACGAATCTTCGGATAAATAATCTTGCGGAAAACAGTAACTTCTCAGTAACCATGGTAACACACCAAATGCTCGAAATAATTGCCCATTTCTTGGGGGGGGGGGGCGCTATTTGATCTCAGAAAATATATTCACATTTCATTCACTTTCTAGGCTTAACAATAAACAAAAGGACGGGACACTATTATTCTATATTAATATATTCATTTTGTATCATTATTTGTTTTTTAAGCTTCATTATTATCATTATAATTGTTTCTTTTTTGGAGGAGGGGGAGAAGGTTGTTAAAAGTTAAATATGCTAGTTGGTGTATGGAGAAGAGGAGGGGAGGTGGTAGCCATTCAAATCATAAGTATACACGTAGGCCTTGCGTTGATATTGGTTTCTGAACTTGATAGAGAACATAAACTGGCTGCAGGAAGGGTTTCCTTGTTGAAATAAAACATTATATTTTCCTTCATTTTGAAAAGACCTACCGAATACGTTGAGCGCAGTAGCATCCCGATAAACACTGCCGGTGTCATAATCAATAACCACGCAGAAATAGTAATCTTCGTGCTTGATAGTTACATCGTAGATGACCAGTGAGTATTCCTTGGTGATGTTGAACAACCCTTCTTTGTATCCAGGTCCACTTCTTTCTATGACATCGTGAGACAAGTCGATAAAGAAAAGGTCTGCGTTTGTACTACTGACCCAGGAGACCTTCTTTGGACGAATATTCACTTGGCAGGGCACCGTCCCAGTATTCCCAACTTCCAGCGTGACAACTGATTTTGTTTTTAAGGCAACATCTAAAGAGAAGCCGAAGCAAAGCAAATCTATTGGTAAATAACATATTCTGTTTAACCCGTATGGTGAACAAATGATTTGATTTGATTTGATTTGATTTATTTCTTTCTGTTTGATTTTCTTTTTCTTTTGCATTTTTACAAATATATAACAAACAAAACATTGCAATTTTTTTCACATTTCAAACAAATATATTGTCGAATAAAGTAACTATAAATCGAAAACATGAAACAGGAGGGTTGACAAATTAAGCAAAGCTTGATAGCATGACTACCCTCAATAGATACATACTAATACGAATATGGTGGAACAAGTAATGGAATGGATATTCTGACGAAACAAAAAACGAAACGAAACAAACCACATACAAAAAACAACTTGAATTAATTCTCCCGGTTTAGTTGAGTGGAATGCATGTCCGTTGATTCCTGTTTGATTTTATATATTTTCAAAGTTATATATATATAATAGCTATCGAAGTATTTCCGTGTATGAGCGTCCTGAGATTTCGCATTGTACCATAATATGACGTAACTCACCAGCCACTGTCACATCGGTATAGTTGTCTATGAGAATTCCATGCTGGTTTGAAACGAAACAGATGTAGCGCCCTGTATCTGTATCATTTACAGTTTTGATGACCAGAGAGTAGTTGTCGGTCATGTCACAGCTACCGTCTTCATATCTAGGACCAGTCTTTGATTCAGGAGTCCACCTTAAGAGAGTCGGAGAGGTCCAGGGATCATGTCCTTTCTTCCAGTAAACAGCGTAAGGCGGTCCAGTAAAACGACATGTCAGGATGCCCGAGCTGCCGTGGACGAGTGTTTTCTTGAGCTCCGTGTATACCTTATCATCGGGAATTTCTTGCGATGCTCCAGGACCTTAATAAGAAATAATAGTATGGATATGTTATATACATGTACCTTCAAACTGATAACGTATGTTACGAGCTTCTTAAAAATATGCACCGTCATTCCATCAATGATCGTTTTTCCCCTTAGCTTTAGTAATGTTTCAAAATTGTTTGGAGTATGGGGTAAGGGTACTCTTCGAAGCTCGAACCCGATCACATCGACAACACCGACGACATAGAAAGGATAACAGGATATTTTAAATTACACCGATCGAATAGCCAAGAAACGGTCAGTATGCAATCGGTTTGAAATTTAAGTTTGGTGGTCTGAATGAGGCTTTAAAGCAAGGGTATTCCTATGTAATAGTCAAGGTAATCATACACAATTTGTCAAATTATAGAGGTGCACATTACTGCAACGGTTTCTCCAATAGTTTGGTCCTACTCAATTACTTTTTAACGTGGTAGATAGTAATGTACATATGTACCGGAAGAAACAGTGATCTTAATAGAATTAAAAGACTTTTCCATCCGTGGAAGTTTATTGAAGTATTAGGAAAACTCTATTCTAAACTTACCAAATTGGAGCAATGTAAGAACGAATAATCCCGCAACTAATATTGCTACTTTTGCGGCCATATTTTCTGCTTTCCTCTGTGTGAAATTTGGAACGATTTGCACGTAGACCTACTGGTTTGCATGAACCATATCGCTAGATGATTAATTGAAATTTGATAAGGTTATGTCAATATTTACATTATTGCAGTCACCTCAAAATGAGTCATAATGTAGAACAAACAGGAAAAGGGGCAGGGGCAGAATTTTGTATCGATCCCCTCCAAATTAAAGTATCGCCTCTTTACCGATAGACAAAGAGGAAAATAGTACTAGTCCAGGTGTTATTTAATTAACCCTTTCCTAACTAACTATTTAACGCCCCCAACATGTTTAAAACATAAGGAACGTGCATACGAAATTACTTTTGTTATCGCTGTCAACAGACTCTTTGTCCATTTTTGTCTCAATGAACGCATTTTACACTAGATCTTCTGATGACATATGCCGTCTGATGCCAACAAAGATCCCCATTAAGATAAGAAGGCAGCGGAAGATCCAGGTTAACTGTACCGTCGCCCCCACCTTTTTTTTTGTTTTATTTTTTTTAATTTCAATTTTAAGGCGGCCTGGCATGGATCCTCCACAGAGCAGGAACCCGATGACTAAAATACATACAAACATAATATAGCTAATAGAGCTAGTAGAGATAGTTTTGTCATCGGAAGACGCGCTCGTTAAGAGATCAATGCATAGAGCTCGCTCCACTATAGATTGCAAGTCGGATGGAAAATTGCGCAGCTCGTTAAAAGAGTGGATTTACAATAAACAGCGCCCCTACTAGCAAGCCACGACAGGCCAATTTTTATTTAGCTTGCGCGGGTCGACATCGTTCAACCAGTGCAGCGGAGCAACACGCTCGCCACCAATCGAAATGAACAAAGTTGTCCGAACTCTGTACATTCATTTAATGACATTGATTGATCTGATATCAGCGCACAGTTTTATACTGAATTTGGATGTCAAAATCCAACCACCAATTGATTATGACTGAAAATTTAGCCTTGTTGGGGACAAAAGCCAATACAAGTGATCATTTTGAGACCAAACCGTGGCCGTAACGTTGTTGATGTGGTCAATATGACCACTTTCTTTCTAACAGCAGGGCTAACTTTTACACCGAATATGCCCACCATATCTCATTTGCTATTAATACGATTTGAAAAGTACCTGGCCGAAAGTAACCGTAATGGTAAGATTTGTCCTAAAATGGGCCAACATTACCAAAACGCAGTAGGTAAGGTCTACAAGACTGATATTGTTTTTAATAAATCAGAAATTTGCCCTTGAAGAAAAAATTACCATCCCCACCAACATTTTTGATAAACCCTCTTATCTCTCAATGAATAAACAATGCCGCAGATGATATTTGTGTTGACTTGTTCCCGTGGTGCATCGCGTGAAATCAAGTACACAATGGTGTCGCTAGTTGGCGCTATGGATTGTGATATTTCACTGTATTGACCTTCGAGCATACGCGCATCCGTGTGACACATTCAAAGACGATTATGATTTATCACTCTAACACAGCTAAGCCAAAAATAGGCTCAAAAGACTGGAAGTTCTAATGATCGAATAAGTTATATTGTAGCATCTAGTTTGAAAGACCAGATGTCCTCTATATAGTGGAGATCAGTTAACTACACTCTGCTCAATTGGCCACATTCTTACCAAAAGAAGTAGTCTTTTGAGAAATCCTCCATGTGAAAAATTTCGAGCGTACAGACACGCACACCCATAACCGACACCGGCCCGCACATACAACACTACAGGCGCGTACGCAGGGGGGGGGGGGGGGGGGGGGGGGGGGTGTTGGGGGGGGGGGGTTAACCCCCCTTAAGTTTTCGTTATGTGTGTATTATATGTGTATTTTTTACCAGATCCCCCCCCCCTTGAAAAAATCCTGCGTACGCCACTGCAACACGGCATACTATTTTCTTTATCAACAAGGCATAACCATAATTAATTATTGCTATGAGCATACAAATGAAGGGGATACATCTTATCCGCTTTTCTATAATATTTTATTATCTTGTTGTTCGTTATTCAATAATATTAGACAGCAGGCCAATATTTATTCAGTCATATTATTTGCTTGGCAAAGTCACTATTGACATTGGAATAACATTTGATGAACAGATTGTTGTCAAATATTTAAAAAAGGCCTTTGGAATCGGATCATAGCCTATCCATCATAATCGGTCAAGGAAAAATAAACAGGTTTAACCTCTTTTTGTGATTCGGTATGGTGACAGAGGGGGATAAGTGTTTTGTTATCATGGTTTATGGAAAGTTTATTACGTTTCGTTTTGACTTGACGAACATAGTAACCAATGACTATAGGGATATATAAATATATGATATGCTAACGTTGGTTGGAAACTTGCGGTTTCCATATTCAGTGGTGATATTTATTATATATTTGCTCACACCAAAAATGAATGTCCATGTTAAAAAAATAGTTTAACAACAAATTATAATCCAGCAATGATTATAGTTATAAACGGTTTGATAAAAGTACTTTTTTTTCCTACTGCTACTTTAGTTATCTGCCTGTTTATACAAAACCATTAGGCCTAACAAATGTTGTATTGCCCTTAAGGTGCCGAAACATGGGTCGGTCGGTCGGACATCTCCTTTTTTTTCTCTCCCTCTTTGGTTGATACTTTTCAGTTTTGAATGCTTTAATATTTTTTTTCTCTAAAAAACTCTTTACTTTTTTTATTTTTTTAAAGTGACCTTAGATTTCAAGATTTTGGGGTCGGTCGCAAAGGGCAATACAACATCTTATTTTGTTAGGCCTTGGCAGGCTTTGGCACATTTGATATAAGAAAATGTAGGTAGCCGTCCAACATGGATATATGTTTGCCTATACGCCAAAAAGAATCCATACACTCATTTGTAACTATATGAAAGGAAAAGGCATTGCTTAACTGATAAGAAGGTGATAGTGAAATTTTTTTAATTGATGTTCTTATTACTTCGATAATGTAGCTGTCTGAATTAAAATCTATTTCCATCCTATACCATTATTTATGAGAACAACACAGTATCGAAAGTAGTACGCATACAAATTATAAAAACAAGAGGGGAAAACTAGCATTTTAAGACAGTAGAACAACTCAAATCTCCGCAATGAATTAGGCTAATAATCTGTAAAAAATTAATTATTTAAAAATCATCAATATTATGGATGCAAGTTATTTGAAGAAAAACAAACAAACAGACTAGTCTATCTGTCCCCCAGATATTTAGCAGTATGTAGATTTGTTTTATACCTTCCTTAAGAGTATAACATTTACATAAAAAAGGTCAATCACTTGAGACTTAGTTTTGTTGAAGAGCGCCAACAGCTTTAACAGAATGAGTAATTTTTGTTAAACATATGATATCCTTGGAGCTAATTTGTTTTAGAAACTCGGGAGCGTGTGAGATATTCATGACGACTCATTAGATTATGTTTCTTTACCCTTCTCAGAGATTTGGAAATATGTAAGAAGGTTTTTTAAGAACAAAGAAGAGAGAAGTGTGTGTGTGTGTATTGGGTTTTTACAGACGTGTATCAATCAGATATGATTATTCACGTCTGGGGACCGACCTTTAACGTCATCATCCGAAAGACGTGACTCAGTTTCGAACCTGCGTCCTCGGCTGAATCAGTTTGTAACTTCCATTTTTAGCTGGATTACAGGCGCACGCCACAACCCCCGTTCGGCATAACGAACTGAAGGAGAGCTTAAAACACAGAAAAAATGGATAATACAAAACATGACAATATGACACAGATATTGTGGAACCGGGATGGAGTGCTCGGGTTGCATTACAGCCTTTTTTTGTAATTCACTATTCATAAATACTCAGTGACGCCCCTTTTTTCAAAACGTTTCCCGCCTTCTGTGACAATGTTGGATAAGATTGTTAAATAAAATATCTCTCCCCAAATTTCCTCTCATACCATCGACTCAGTTAATATCTATAGACACTGTTAGCTTAACCGAAATATGGCACTAACTACCTGTAATCTAGATATTTGAACCTTTTATTATCGAGTAAACGACACGGAATGAAACTTTGCCCGTCTCAAATGATGGTATCATATTTACTCCGGGGAATAAAGATTACTGTTTCATACCAATGCATTATGGCAATGGAATATTTCTTGATAAGATAAGATAATTATGAGAGCTGAGTCACCTAACTATACACTTCACGACGTGCAAGTTGCCCGTCGAAAAGATAGTAAAGTTCAGACATTATCAACGATAAACAAGTAGGCCAACCACCACCATAATCTGCAGCTGTGCATGCAGACTAATTATATCAAACTTACATCACAACCATCACCTATAATATCGACAAAAAAATATTCTTTCATTTTTTTCTCGACATACAAGATAAACCTCTTGTATATTGATTTTACAAAAATGATGAGCCTTCAGGGCAATGTCTAGACAAATAATAAGTGGAGCAGGTCATTATTTAAGGGATGTAGCATGTTCTGTAACTGAAATTAAATGGAGGTGAAATGTTTTGGAATGAAATTCATAAATCTTTAGGCCAGACCTTTTTTTCTTTCTTAGGAAGATCAAGTTTTTGGATACGAGGTGTTAAAATTAATAAAAAGAGAGCATAGCATTTTTTGGAACTGAACTCGTCAAATCCATAATCTGCTCACAGTGGTGAAAGAGGCAGAAAACTGAGTAGCGAGCCCTTGAGGACTCTAGCATTCAGATCAACATAAGATAAATCGCCACATCTCATTCGAGTAGTAAAATACATTTCTTATACTATACATTATAATTACATGGAATTTGTTGAAATTAAAATGCCATGATATAAAACCTAGAAGATTTACTTTTGTTTACATTCACCAATTAAAAAAGGTGATACATGAAGCCATGTGATGTACAACAAATATAAACAAAAAAGAAAAAAACAAACTAGGATCACTTCAAACTAACTACATTTATTACGACAACATTACTACAAAATAAATCAGAACAACTGAATGTATGTACAACAGCATTTAAACAAGTAGGAGAAAAACTGTAATTGTGAAAGAAACTAACTTAAATTTTGAACTGAGGCAGAAGAAAGAAGAAAGACAAGAAAAGCTTGAGAATATTTATATTTGGGCAAGAAGACCTAGCGCCCTTTGCGAATATTGTGCCCGTACGTCTATATCATGTCTTTGCCAACTGTAATTCATCTATACGATTTAAAAAAACTTAAATTCCTCACAGATCAGCTGGGGGTCGTTACACGAAACCAAATCAATTAAAGCAATATTTTTGTCCGAGATGTACAGAGATGTCAGTATTAAAGCCGACAACCTTTTTCACAAAGCAATGACAAAGCAACAACCTCACGATATCGATACTATCAGCTTAAGGCAGTGCGACCCAGAAAAAACGAAACCAAGAATTATCGATGTTTTATCATAACTTAATCACAATTATAATTAATAAATGACACATATTTGTTAAACTTAGATCCTCCACTTTCATCTGATGCAACGCATATGATGCATATTTCACGCATGAGTGATTAAAACCAATTTGAAGGAAGGAAACCAAAAAGTCATTTGGCGGGCGATATCTGAATTTCGAAGAAAAAAAAAATCACATTTCTAGAAAGTCCAGTTCCTGCCCTTTCATATGACACCTCAATCAGGAAAAATGAGCAAGGAATAACAAAGTTCCGTTTGTTTAAAGTGATGCTTGCATTCCCATGATTTGATTTTAAAACTTCGTTTTCACTGGCTGCTGCCGTAGCAACAAGCAGAATTGACAAAAGACTTAACTCCGTTTCACTGACAATCAGTTTCGTGCTACCTGTTCGCAATACTGAGTACAAAAATAAGGAGGGGGGTAGCATGAATGATAGAAATATCATATTTACATCGACAATGTTTTACTAAATAACATGTAATAATGAGTAAGATTGAGGAATCTCGAAGGTTGCATTTGCTCCAAAATGGAAAATTTTAGAAAAATATCTACACGAAAATACATATCTAATGGTCAAACATAAAGACCAGAATAAATTGTCCTTTTTTTTATTTACTCATTGACAATGCAACGGTATATGTACATGATGCTTGTATAAACAAGTTATATTATCAATATGAATAATTGTGATACAGTGACAGCTTGAAAATCAAGAAATAATTTATTATAAATTTACAGTTTAAATTTTTATCTGCCGATTTACTATCTACAACCTGACCTCTGATAGTGGCCCAAAAATTATGACGTGATGGACGATTCCATGCAATGTGTCCCACACGCGCATATTTTGTTGTTGTTACACATCTGTTTATCCAGTTCAGTCAAAATGTGCAAACTACTAGAAACAGAGTCTAACAATAGCCTTAGCAGTATTTTTGGATTGCTGGAGCTGTACATGTGTCATGTGTACATACTCGTTATGTATTTGTTTCTCGTTAAATCTATCCTCTTCTCTTTCGTCATGTATTTCTTTATTTTTTCTTTCAATCTACCCTTTTATCCTTTTATTTTATGTATTTCTTTGTTTTTCCTTAGTCTATACCCGAATCTATAATCCTCTTCTGACTCTTCCGTTTTGTATTTCTATGTTCTTTTTTTGACTTATCTTCTTCTCTTTCCTTATGTATTTCCTTATCTTTCCTTCTCCATATCGTCTCCACTATCCTTGTTTTCTCTTTTATATCATCTTCCCTTCCCTGGATGTACGTGCTTATACATGTACTATAGTGCGCCGACGCCTTAGACTCTTTCACCAGAGCACTTCTAGGAAAAAAATTCGCGAAAATGGCTAAACAGTTGTGTAAAAAAAATATGCGCGGCCCGCACGATATACACGTATGAATTTTATTTTTATGTTGCTTAATTTGCCAGATTTACAAATAATAAAGTTACAGTGTGTTGAGAATGCCTGTGCAAGACTTGTGACCAATGCCTTCCAAAATTCCATATTTCATCTGTTTTTAATGAATTTGATTCGAATTTGAAAATTTTGCTTGTTAACAAAGGTTAATTTTAATGTTTTGTGAATACCTCCTAAATCGTATCCATATTCAAATAACAGAGCTATCTGATTCTAAATCTATATTACACCAAGCCAAACTAGTTCTCAGAGATCCAACATTTTTTAATAACGTTTCACTCGCCATTAGAATTGCTCCATCTCTTGCCATCTTCAAAGCCTGTCAAAGACATACTACAAAGCCTTTAAATAGATTGTGGTTTTTTGGTCTCATGTAGCAATCCCTTTCTCCCATTTTCTTTGGGACCTTAGAGTTATACACAGGCTGCGCAATGTAAATCGATCGTAGTACCGACGATATTAAAAAATAACATAATATATATAGGTATATATTTTTTTTTCTTTGGGGGGAGGGGGTACTGGAAAATTAGTAATCATCAATATTATAATGAAAAACGAAAATGAAGCAATATTTTTAAACGATTATGGCCTGTAAAGCGGAAATAAACAATTTACAAATCCAGATATTTTGCGAACGGAGTCATCAATGTATAAGTATAGATAAAGTAAATATAGTGCATAATAAATCAGAGAATCGAAATCGTTTTGATATTTTAAACAGTAGGGTGCCAGTTTGCTATTTGCAGATCCAGTTCTTTTTACTTTTATACCGACCAATTAATATCGATTAGGGCAATAAAGATTTATTTTAGATTCAAACAGTTAAGAAGTATGTATATCCATAGCGGAAGAACTGTATCAGCTTTGGCCATTTCATTGCTGATCGATGATCAAAAGTTCACGCGCCAAGTCTAGAAAACCATAATCTACAAGTTTGTCAAATTGACAAACTTGTAGATCATGGTTCATTGGACTTTTCCAATTTCTTTTCTTTATCCGCTGATTACACACTCCGGGTGCATGCTTCAGGGCCATCATACTTTTGCAGATTGTCTCGCTAGTGGCCTTTACTGATCTTTGAGCTCCTGGAAGGTCCTTTTGTAGATTCGACGCTTCAGCAAGACGTTCTAGTCGATTATCAGTTATCACCTTCTTGACCATGTGCTTAATGAGGGAAAGGCTCTTTCCATCGGCTTTATATTTACCTACGAAGAACAAAGAGGTAATAAGCGATAAATTGTGTAAGTATTTGGAAAAGATAAAGAAACCTACACATTCTTTAATTCAGGTTAAACTTATTTATCGCGTAAAAACAATATAACGAAACCTTAAGTCAACTGATTCATTAACTGAGAAGACAACCGTTAATTATAGCCCAAACTTACTTTAACTCATCATATTCGGATATTTTGGAACCAGTGTCATACATTTCAAGGTATTTCTACTTTTCTAAAGAGAGAAATAAAAGGTATATGGTCAGAACTTGAATAGTGACTTTACAAAAAAGGAGCCGTATAATTATTGAAATCTGTTTTGCCGTAGTCAACCAGAAACATCACAATTACCTTCGAAAACTGATCTTGCTATCTCAGATTTCCCGAAGTCTTGCAGGTATTTAATCACAGCTGCTCTGTAATTGAATGTAGAAATACGGGGTTTCTCTTTCCAGATCTTGAACAATCCGAACTCATCTTGAGTGTCAGTCATCGAGGAGTCTGCAGCTACTTCTTCATCTGTCAAGTTCAGCATCTTCTTGATGATGTCGAAACGTTGACTGGACTCTTTAGCGTCCCCAACATCCGGTTGCATAGGAACTATTGTTGTATCTTCGGAGAGTACTTCTGCTGTATCTAGCAAGCAATCTCTTTCATTTGGTTGACCCCCTTCCTGAGCGGTATTGGTGTTCTCTTCTGATGTAGTTCCAGATCTCATGACTGCATTGGAAATGGCGGACAGTTCCCCATAGGACATTTCGTAGGCTTTGAACAAGGAATAAAAACCAAAGACCATTGATTATTTGCGCAATAAAATAGCAACATTATAACCAAATGTAATTAGTTCACATCGTTCGACCCAAATAATAAAACAATTAAAATGGGATGTAAATGTTATTTGGTATAAGTGCTCAAAGGATTTACACCTCTTTCATTTATTGTTATACCTATTTTATTAATTGAAGACGTTTCACACTTCTCTATCAACCAAAACTAGACCTCAAGTTTGATTAATTATATATCTCTTGTTATGGCGCAATCATCGCTATGTTTAGTATAATTAGCAAGTGTGTTTATCTTTCTTTCAAGTGGCACCCGATTAATTATTGATGGGTGAGGGCATGAGTAAAAAGTTGCAGAATGCACTGCTCTTCTTCGGCTGTGCAATCGTCTTTCTTCAAAGATTGTTGGGCTGCTACGTAGCGCACTAACAACAACTCCAGTGCCTACCGGTCCTTTTGGCAATTAGTTTTACTACTTTCCCTGCCCCTTATTCTGTTTTACTGCTCATTCAATGGCTTCAAAATTATATCAAATTATGGTATTACTTTAAACAGGTATAAACATGCTGTCTAATAATACTAAAATGAACAATTATCATATGACAGGGGAGATATGATCGATCAAACTTGTTTTGAGGATTTCATTATGGTACTTGAAACTAGTTTGGAACATACCAAGCATTTGAATGGTGGACGAAAATCCACCTTCTCTGAGCTTCCTCCACAAGTCTTCTCTTTGGTTATTTTTGTCCAATGAGGAAACCAAGGTTGACACATGTCCAATGGTCCCCTTTGTGAGATGGGAGGGTTCGAACACTGGCCTGTACAATGGAAGCTTAGCCTCACACACCCCAAGACGTCTGGCCAAAGGAAGGATATCAGTCATGAGTAGATTGAATGCTATATCTACGACCTCAGCCGTGTGCAAAGCATCATTCCTCAGAGGTGACAGGAGACCTTCACAGAGAAATGTAAATCTGATGAGCGTATCGTTTCTTATAAAAGATGCATAACGTACAATGTTCTACGAATGCCATTGTTCATTGAATTGTAGCTGGGGAACCAGACATGATTTTGTCAAAACTTAAGTCAATTGAATTTTTTCTCTCGCAACCACAATATTCATTACATAAAACAGAACACAGTGACGTTATTGACAGGGACGCTACACATTCTGAAGACATTCTGTTTAGTTTGCAAGTTGATGAAAGTGTATGCTACAGTCTTTCGGGTATTCCGTTACACCAATATATGATTGACAAGCTTGGATCATCCTTCCAAGCAAATACAATTTCAATGAATAGTAAAACAGTCATATTTCTTTTCAATTTAGCAATGATAATCAATAACAAAAAAGTATTTACCAGAGATACCTGTGTCCTTTAAAGCAGACACCAACTCGCCATGCAGTTTTGTCCATTCCCCTTTACTTGATTGTCTCCACGCACACAGAGCTTCAAACCGTTTCTCCTCGTCAGCAGTCTCAGGTAAATCAGACATTCCAAGACGTTCACTTACACGTGCTGCAGATTTTTGGTCGAGGTAAAGAGCAATTAGCTTCAGTTCCTCGTCGAACGGCCACTGCTCATCTGCTGGATCGGTAAAACAAGATTTATTCAAAATACATTAAACAGAACACAGTGATGTTATTGACAGGGACGCTAACAAATTTGAAGATCTTCTGTATATTTTGCAAGTTGATAAAAGTTTTTTTTTTTTTACAGTCTTTGAGTTATTCCGTTACAAGAAGGTTTGGTGAACATGCCTAGTCAGCCTTGCAGGCAAATAAAATGCTAATGATGGGTCAAAACATAGCAATGTTAATCAATAACGAAAACATATTTACCAGAGATGTGTTTGTTCCTTAAAGCAGACACCAACTCGCCATGCAATTTCGTCCATCCCACTTTATTTGATTGACTCCAAGCACACAGAGACTCAAACCGTTTCTCATCGTCGGCACTCTCGGATAAATCAGACATTCCAAGACGTTCGCTTACAAGTTTTGTAGCTTTCTGGTCGATGTAATGAGCAATTAGCTTCAGTTCGTCGTCGGACGGCCACTGCTCATCTGCTGGATTGGTAGAATAAGATTTTAAACCTTCAGTCTATTTTTTCAATGTTTAGATGATTATAATTTTGTTTTATTCACTCGGTGACCGTTGGAGGTGTGACTATGATTCAGAATCTCCAGGGGGCTGGGCACTCCCATTGATGTTTAACTAGTGCGCTGTTCTCGAACTTCTGACCTTTTGTATACTATCTAAAGTCAAAATAGTCGTGCATTTATTATTTTTCACTATTTCATCAGGAATCATCTATATTAGTACTATTAGTGATGATAGACGTAAAATTACTGTTAATGGCGTACGTAGGGGATGCAGAAACGCCAACACACAAAATAATGAACTAGGAAAAGAGGGAAAGTAATAGAGATTGGAAGTCCTAAATAAACATATAGTGCATATTGAAGGAATAGTGTTTTCAAAGGTTATACAATAAGAAAATGTTCATTTCATTTTTTCCATATAGTGCATAACAAGCGTCTTTGAAACGTTAAGGATGTAATAAAGTCGATCTCTCTTTTTTTCAAGGTCATGAATTTGCACTTCCAAAGGCAATGTCCCCGAATATCCACAGATCTTCAAAAAATGAAGAGGCCCGACTTTGTACAGTTTAAAATAATCACTCCTATGGCGGTGCTATATAAATAGCCTTTGTTTCCCCTTTTCAGAGAATACGTCCACCTGTGTATCACGGAGTGCACTGAATGTGCATGAATAAATAATGACTACATAATTTTCATGAGCACGTATCCAATATTTCGTCTGCAATGACCTTTATCTGCTCATGCTCAGACTGCAACCATGAACTAGCTTATTGTAATGGTCAAGGGTGTCGATTTGTATCCGTGGTTGGGGGGGATGATAGGTGCCAAAATATTTTCGGCAATGGATCAAAGCAACCAAGAGGTAGAAGCGTGTGGCAAGTTGCACCCCTCCCAAGCGCGTAGCCAGGATTTCATTTTAGGGGGGCGGTAGTGCGCACGCGAAGCGTTCGAAGCGTTCGAAGCGTTCGAAGTCCCTAGGCGGTTGGGTGCAGGGAGGGGGAGTCCCCCCCCGCGAAACGCGGAAGCTTTGACGTTTCACTAAATTATTAAAGAAAGAAGACGATTCGTTGGACCGTTCTCGACTCTTAATCCTTGTTTGAATCAAGTTCCCCTTCCTCCGCGCGTAGCGCGGAAGCTCTAACGTTTCATTAGATTATTAAAGAAAGAAGACGATTCGATGTACCATTCTCAACTCTTAATCCTTAATGTTTGAATCAAGTTCCCCTTCCCCCGCGCGAAGCGCGGAAGTTCTGACGTTTCATTAGATTATTAAAGAAAGAAGACGATTCTATGTACCATTCTCGACTCTTAATCCTTGTCTGAATTCATTCTCGCCCATTCCTGCGCGAAGCGCGGAAGCTTTCACATTTTATTACATTATTAGAGAAAGAAGACGATTTGTTGTATCGTGTCCTTCATGAATTCAGTTTCAATAAATTATTACTCTTAATCCTTGTCTGTATTCATTTTCGCCCATTCCGCGCGTAGCGCGGAAGCTTTCACGTTTCATTAAATTATTAGTAAAAAAAGACGATTCGTTAACGTGTACTTTGACGTTTCATTTGATTATTACTGTTAATCCACGTCTGAATTCAGTTGTCCCCCTAACAGCTTTGCGCTTTTCATTAGATTATTAAAGAAAGAAGACGATTCTATGTACCATTCTCGACTCTTAATCCTTGCCTGAATTCATTCTCGCCCATTCCTGCGCGAAGCGCGGAAGCGTATTACATTATTAGAGAAAGAAGACGATTTGTTGTATCGTGTCCTACATGAATTCAGTTTCCCCCCTACCGCGCGAAGCTTTAATGTTTCAATAAATTATTACTCTTAATCCTTGTGTGTATTCATTTTCGCCCAATCCGCGCGTAGCGCGGAAGCTTTCACGTTTCATTAAATTATTAGTAAAAGAAGACGATTTGTTAACGTGCACTTTGACGTTTCATTTGATTATTACTGTTAATCCACGTCTGAATTCAGTTGTCCCCATAACAGCTTTGCCCTTTTCACTAAATTATTAGAGAAAGAAGACGATTCGTTGTACTGTTCTCTATATTAATCCTTGTCTGAATTCAGTTTCCCCACTGAAAATAAGTTGTGACATAATAATCTTTCTCCAAAAATGAAAAATGTTTTAGGAAATAAAATGAGTGAAAAAAATAAAAATAAAAATACAATGACGTGAATTTTAAAAAGGGTGAACGGAAACAACATAACAACTAGTGAACTATTTTATAAGTCATACTAATGTCCGACAATCTTTCTCCTTGTCTACGATCTCATCACGAAATCGTCACAGAGTTCATCTATGTTTACACTGTCCAGGATTGTTTGATGTGCATTGCAAATTGCTACTTTTGCGCTTCGCGCTTAACATTTAGATCGTTGCCTTTTGACGCTGCGTCTTTGCATTTGGCGCACTGCATTTCTATGATGCTGTTAATTGAACAAATTGAATAAATTCATCAATTCCTGATGAAGCGAGAATTCAATTTATTCTTGTCTCATATACGGTTGTCTTATTTACTTCGTATATATGTATGTATTATGAAAATGAGATAGCAAAATGTGTTTATTGATGGTCATCTTGCGAGTAATAACCATTAACTACTCTCATCGGGCTCTCATCATTAATTTTTCTCTTCATTTTTTTTATTTTTTATGGTGAATTATTGGGGGGGATGATTGTACAGGCCATCCCCCCCACCTGAAATATTGGGGGGATATATCCCCCCATCCCCCCGGGATCGACACCCATGGTAATGGTCCAGCTAATCTAAACCTAAATCCCTTGGATATACTTCGTAAATGTTGTGCTCCGAGGGTGGAAGAGGTCGAATAGTATAATGTTAAATATCATTTTCATAATTTGAAAGAGATGAACGATCAGTTGCTGACATAATTTGGAAAAGTTTGTAACATAAAATGCACACAATATTGCTCCCTTTAGTTGAATTGAGGACAGAAATATCCAGCTTTGTCGCTTTGCTCCCACTGATCATTCTACAGTTATGATTACACTTTGATTAGTAATGACGGATATAGTACATTTAATATAATTATTAAATTATGAAAAAACGAGGTAACATGGTTTGTATTTTTGAGTCGAGAAGGTTTGGTGGGGGATGGGGGGGGGGGCAATTTATTTGCTCCGGCTGCCAGATTCCCGGGATACACCACTGAAACTCATGCTCATGAACTATACATAGTGAGTAAAAAAAGGTTACACCTTGAAAATTGCTAATTATTTTACAAATCTTTTATGAACAGTAAATCATTATACATCTTATGAAAGAGTATTTAATCCCAAATCATGCGGTATCATTTGTGTGTGGTTTGTGGTCATGGTTGGATGAACAGAAGACATTGTTTAAGAAAATGCAAACAATTGCCCCGCGCTAAAGTGATGCCTATGTGATGTTTGAATAAAACATTTGGGATTTGGGTAGTAATTCGGTCTTTGCAAATTCAAAATAACATCCCTAAAGCTATGGTCACAACACCTAAAAGTTGCCTGCTCGGCGGCTGGGCGGCGAGTTTTGAGCCAATTTTGCCCGAGCACCGAGCGGCGGCCCCCCGGGCATCGCTCGGTCGCTGCTAAAGTTTTAGCGCGGAGTTAAAATTTGGGCGGCGCCTGCTCACTTTCACTCGCCGCCCAAAGTAAGCTCTGTGACAGGGCGGTCACCGCCCTAATCGAGCGTTCACCATCGAGCGATTTAGGTTTAAACATCGAAGACGCTAGCTAAAATCGACCGGCGATCGCTGGGTCTCTACAGCCTGCTCGACTTCTCAACAACAAACAATCGTTGGGCGATGCCTAAATTCCAGCGGCGACCGAGCAGGCTACTAATCGGTCGGTCGCCGCTCTGATTTGTGACAAAAGCTTTACAAAATTAATCATGCCGCACATATCAGAACACACTGGTTCAGTCACACACACACCCACACCCGCCACACACACACACACACGCGCGCGTACACACACGCACACACACACACACACACTTACACGCACGCACAGTCAGATAACTGAAAAATACACGCAGCAAATCGCAAGTTTCCCATTTAATATCAAAACGGAATTTAAATTCAATCATAATGCCATAATGAAAGTTTGGTGCATTTACATCACAATGAATTTTTTCCCCAAAATGACTCAATCAGTATGCATCTTCATGTGCTAAGTTAGCCTGTGTAAGTGTGTGTGTGACTTTGCTTCCGACAAAAGCATATGGAATGCATCTCATTTGATACATTCAATTCCCTCCCATCTCCCTACTGTAATACTATTGGACAAGTCGATGTCGATGGGATGTAACAGTCTCTCACAACATGTATGATAAACTTTTGTTTATAGCTGACTTTTTAGATAAATGACCATTATCTGAGAGTAAACTTTTTTTGACTCACACGGGTATAAAATATATAACTTACATTTTTTAAAAGATAACATACGGTGCATGCAATAATCATATTTATTGTAATTCTACCATTTCACAGGCATTGCTCAAGTGCATAATGCATGATACTTTTACAATAACACACTGGTTTGAATGTCACCTGTAGGATTGTGTTGCACAACACGTAGTGTGGCAGCCAGTTTACATCTTCTTTTGTAATTACTGCACTCCTGCTCTTCCCACCAGTCACGCAACATTTTCTCCACGTTGAAGAGAGTCTCCCAGTTTTCCTCTAGAGCTCCACTGACAATAATACTGGCGTCGGTACTAGTTTTAATGATCGCGGCTAGCATAGCGACGTGATTTCTTGAAAAGTCCCGGGCATATCGTTTGTACTCGCTATCTGCCAAACTTTGTTTTTCCTCATCAGGTACTGCAAAAAGGGGATTATAGGTTAAACGACTTAGTTAATCAATGAGCGCCAAAGGAAACATCTTCCAAAATATTCGTGATATGCTTGTTGTACAATTAATAAAACATTGACATTCCCATATTTAGTTTGCTTTTGTCCATCATATCTTTTCAGAAGATCTGTGTTTTCATTTAATAAAAAAACGTTGGAATATTTTCGGGCTTTTCACCTAGTCATTAAATTTAAGCCACGTTTGGGGTCGCATGGACTATAAGCGGGTGAAAAATAATCTTTACATAATATATATTTGTCCGTTGCAAATTTGAAGTGATTTCGGTTTGGCAGGCTACATTTTGATCTAATACTTAGTAGTCCAATCTATTTCCGGATAAAATTCGGAGTTTTTAGTAAATAACATAGATGGAATTAGTTACTTTTCTTATTGTAAGTAGAAGAGTACTTTCTATAGGAACCTTTACACTGTTCCCGAACTGCTTAGAATCTCACCAACTAGGCACATTTCAGCAATACATTTATGTGTTTGCATTTAAAAAAGTTAATACAAAAACAGAAGAATAAAAGTTTGACTTAAATGACCTACTAAGAAAGAAATTGTTCGCGGATTCATGTTTCAACTTCTCCAGTGTAGAACTCAAGATTATGACTGGGTTGGTTTCTCTTTTTCCTTTCGTCCATGTGATTAGTTTATCCAGTGCTTGCTGATGAAATGGCGTCAAAGATGTTTCTGCCTCTCCTGGTCTTTTATGAGGATCTATCTTGAGGCTTACAAGGAATTTCGTAATTTTGTCTTGCTCACCAATCTCCCGTAATATATGTTCTAAGTCAAGATGACATATTTCTGTCGAAAAGCTTCCTCGGAAAACTGTTGAAACAAAATTTACATGCAATATATTGAAATGTAACGATTACCTTAGCAACATATTGTGTCACAAAATGATTGGATCTCCCTTGTCTTATACTTGCTGATATTTGGTGCAAGTATTTACAACCCCCTTGCATCGAAGAACTTGCATTTTCTGGCTCAAGCTGGTGTTCATTTATTTACATAATTGTAATGATCCGAAACATCATGTAGTTTTATAGAAATTAATCAATTTTCTAATGATTCTTAAAAGTCTGGCATTTCCAAACCCATTGTTTTAAGCTACAGAAAATGAGCGTCAGGAAGTATTAACGGCGTCAGGGCGTATATATATATATATATGTATATATATATATAAAGACTTGGAGGGCAATGCAACACAATTATTTTCCCCCTCTTTTTAATTGTCCGATTAGTTGTTGCATATTTGATTCGTTCGTTCCGCTGCTCTAAAATTTATCGATTTGCTAAATTATATTTATCCTTTTTTAATTGATTTATCATTTAATCTTGAAGGCCAGGCCACTAAAAGGTATTTACAACCCCCTTGCAACGAAGAACTTGCACTTTCTGGCTCAAGCTGGTGTTCATTTATTTACATAATTGTAATGATCCGAAATATCATGTAGTTTTATAGAAATTAATCAATTTTCTAAAGATTCTTAAAAGTCCGGCATTTCCAAACCCATTGTTTTAAGCTACAGAAAATGAGCGTCAGGAAGTATTAACGGCGTCAGGGCGTATATATATATATATATATATATATATATAAAGACTTGGAGGGCAATGCAACACAATTATTTTTCCCCTCTTTTTAATTGTCCGATTAGTTGTTGCATATTTGATTCGTTCGTTCCGCTGCTCTAAAATGTATCGATTTGCTAAATTATATTTATCCTTTTTTAATTGATTTATCATTTAATCTTGAAGGCCAGGCCACTAAAAGGTATTTACAACCCCCTTGCATCGAAGAACTTGCATTTTCTGGCTCAAGCTGGTGTTCATTTATTTACATAATTGTAATGATCCGAAACATCATGTAGTTTTATAGAAATGAATCAATTTTCTAAAGATTCTTAAAAGTCCGGCATTTCCAAACCCATTGTTTTAAGCTACAGAAAATGAGTGTCAGGAAGTATTAACGGCGTCAGGGCGTATATATATATATATATATATATATATATATATAAAGACTTAGAGGGCAATGCAACACAATTATTTCCCCCCCCCCCTTTTTAATTGTCCGATTAGTTGTTGCATATTTGATTCGTTCGTTCCGCTGCTCTAAAATTTATCGATTTGCTAAATTATATTTATCCTTTTTTAATTGATTTATCATTTAATCTTGAAGGCCAGGCCACTAAAAGGTATTTACAACCCCATTGCAACGAAGAACTTGCACTTTCTGGCTCAAGCTGGTGTTCATTTATTTACATAATTGTAATGATCCGAAATATCATGTAGTTTTATAGAATTTAATCAATTTTCTAAAGATTCTTAAAAGTCCGGCATTTCCAAACCCATTGTTTTAAGCTACAGAAAATGAGCGTCAGGAAGTATTAACGGCGTCAGGGCGTATATATATATATATATATATATATATAAAGACTTGGAGGGCAATGCAACACAATTATTTTTCCCCCCTTTTTAATTGTCCGATTAGTTGTTGCATATTTGATTCGTTCGTTCCGCTGCTCTAAAATTGATCGATTTGCTAAATTATATTTATCCCTTTTTAATTGATTTATCATTTAATCTTGAAGGCCAGGCCACTAAAAGGTTCTTAATTTGTTTGTGACCTACTTCATCTGTTCGACTACATAGTTCTGACATGCATATTAAAGTCTCATTATGATGATTGAACTGAATAATATATTAGTAGTTTAGTATGTTTACGTTTTCTGTAGCATACCTTTCAAATTAGCTAACGATTTCTTCAAGCCATTTTGAGAGAACGTATCATACAATGTTGCCCTCTGCTTACGCTTCGTACAAGTATCCTTCCATATACAGAGCCCATGGTAGTAAAACATGTGTTCCTCGTTCGCGGTCGCCTTTGAGCTTTCATTTTCGTCGTTACATAGGATTGCTATGACGTCACCAAGGAAGTGAAATTCTTTATGTTCGAAGGCATATTCGACCAGCTTCCACAGCTCCACATAAGCCACAGGAACTTGAAGACAAATAGAAATGTGAATGTCAACGTTTGGCAGAACATGGTTATCGAAAAAGGTGTTATAATAAAGCACAAATAACCTTTTTAACTGAAGCAAGATGGGTGACAAGAAAGGAACTGACCATGCCATTTTAGAGTATAAACCCAGTATTGCAATACCATATGTCTTGCCTGCTAAGAGTGAATTATCATACTACAAGCTTTCAACAATTTTGGGGTAATTTTACATCTTTTAGATTATTCTTGAAATATAAAACTTAAGGAATAAACATTTCAATAAAGGCATTTCATGTTGGCCAATAAACTTTACGTTTCATTTAGCGTTTGTGGAGATATGAACTTGATTCGATTCATCGGGTCATCGCGTCGGGTCGGAGGGTCGCGATGCCCTACCTTTTGTTTAAAAAATCCTTAGTACACGAAATGCGGGGGTAATTTGTTTTGAAATAAACCCCTCTCACCTTCAAATGTTTTGGTCTAAACGAAAATTACCCGATATTTGTTGAAAACACTACGGCAAATCTACGAAAGATTGTGTAACCAGGGAGGTGATAGAGAAGGAGTGGAATCAAGCCGGAATGACCCCTGCTCCAAGCCGCCGAAGGTTATGCGCTGATCATCAACTGTTTGCCAGGTGGTGAGACTAAACAGCGCATGAAATATCAGGATTTAGAATTCCTACATCAGAAAATGGTATCCCAGCAAATGTTCGCTGTTCCTTTTAATGATTTCTAATCAATGTTTGAATGTGTAATAAGTAGAACAAGCGAACACAAACCTTCATAATTTCATGCTTTTTTTCCAATTGTTAAAATACAAAAAACACGCGAAAACACGCATTAGCAAACTTTAAGCTGTCGAAGATTGTAAACCATGTATTAAATGACGCGACATTAAAACAGGCGAAATAAGCGTATTATCTTAAAATATTGAGTTTTTGTCAGGATCCCATTTTTTTTTTACCAACTCTGGCACACAAATTATAGGCAGGGCGGAGTACTAATTTTGAAAAAATTATTAGATACACTTTTCCCAATATACAATCCCCATATAAAGTTTATAAATTACTATGAAATTTTCCGGTAATTTAATATATTGTTATAAATGTGAAACTTGTGCCTGGCCTCCGAAATTCCCCGCAGTGGAAGAGAGGATCGTAGCATGGAACTTCAAAGCCAAGCGGAGTGTTACACATCCCACTTTTACGCTTTAGAACTCACACATGCATTTGTTTGAATAAATTACAAGAGTTTCCACTCCTTCTTTATCACCTCCCTGGTGTAACGCAACAACCTGACTGGACTCGATGACAAGATGATTCGAATTAAGCCGGAAAGATAGCCCCGATGACAAAAACAAATATTAGGAAAGAAAAAATGAGAAAGGCAATTACCATCAGACAATAACAATTAACAAAATGGGAAGGAACAGGGAAAGAAAGAAGAGGGAACATCGAACGGTAAAAAAGAAGGCATAAATTTGCTTTTATCATGGGTTACTGTATCCGTTGGTGGTCGGTCTATATCATAGAAACAATGCAACAGCTTGATTAATTAAAATTACACTTCTATACAAACAAAAGACTGTTATGAGGCCATTGAGACAAGGTTCTTGAAATAGCGTGGAGGATTAGCAATCTATTTTTGATTAGTGCAATGTCTTGACACATAACATTGTCGTTGGCCTGCGTTCTATAATCAAATGGGCTGACCTTCCAAATCATGAAATAAACTAACCAAATGTATAATGGGAATTACTGCAAGTTCTTTTTTAATCTATGAAACATCCGACCAAGCGACTAGTTTTGGGCAATTTATTTCACCTTCTTGGTATGTAGACCGATCTCCCTTCGCCATACCACGGACTATTCCTGCAATATAAGAAAAAAGGGTGATTTTGTATATGAAAAATATTCCATTTATAATTAATTCTAATTTAGTCATATTGAATAATTTAGTACTAATGACTTCAATACATTTGATAATAACAATGATTAGAATAATCAAACGCAATAACATCAATAACAATAAAGATCATCACAGAATGACAACATAGAGTTACAAAATAGTTTATGAATAAACAATATCGAGGGCAGGCAATACTTTAATCTATTGCAACACCTATACAAACTTATGGTAGTTGGCATTTCTCACTATTTGTTTAGCTATCACATTCTTCAGAAAATGAATTCTGTCTGAAAGATAACATTTCAAAGAAGTCTTAAAGGATGAAATTGCGTATATAGTCAATGTACAAAGTGTACTTTTCGGACAAATGAAACTAAGTTCTGTTTCAAACAAGTTTGGCTACTGCCAAGATTTGGTAACATTAAACGGCGACATTAGACAGAGAACACTTCGAAAAAGGGCTCTTCAAGACTTACCACGCCTACGCAAGAAAATCCATGTCAGTAGTCCTATTGCAATCACTACCGATAAAAGATATAACAATACAAAACAGTGTAATCCATTGGTAAGGATAGGAGACTAACAGAAAAGAAAAACAAATCAAATGCAAAGTGATATTTGCCAACATGAGTTACTTTTCGGGAAGTTATTACCCGAAAGGCATTGAGCGGGGGTATGAGAGTTGCAAATAAAAATAAACAGTGGTGGAGCTAGATAGATAGAAGGTCAAATATTAAGAAACTTGGAGTTATGAGATTAGTAAGTAGACAGGATAGAACGGGATTTTAAGATGTGCGGATTTACATAAAAGCGAGATAAGGTCCAGCTAACATGATTGACAGATTGAGAGTTACCTTGGGGAATAATATAAAAAGAACCCAAATCGGAGATTATAATGATGCTGATTATGATAACTACATTTTCTTCCTGCAATGAAACTCAAAAACAATCAAATACCCAAGGACATTGAGGTCGTAAGGTGAATGGCCGATATCTTATTGAGCCGGTAAGCAATGTTTTTTTTAAAATTATTATCTAAAAACTAATGTTATCGTATATGCGTACTTACAGACGAAAGGGACAATAAGTGCAACGAGATTCGGTGATCCATTCCGTCGAATCAATCGTACTGACGTTGATCTATTACCATTCAAACCTGGAATCTCAAATGCTATGCATGAATAAAGTTCATGACTTATATCTCCGAATATTGTCACACTTTTGTTCTTAGTCCCATCGGTGTTATTCCAGGATTGAGTGTGGGGAGCTGCTACCTCCTTCGACCCATGCTTAAAGTAAAGACCAATGGCTGGATAGTATTCATTTGCGTGACACGTTAGTGCCACTGACGAATCAACAGTAAAAATGCAGTTGCTGTGATCTTCGATCGTGGAGCACCCTTCAATAGCAGGAAATGGTTTGATCGGTGGAGCTGTTTAGGGAATGAGGAGAAAGAGAGGGTATGACACGAATGTGCAATGAACAGTAAGCTAACTCTTTACGCCACACAAACATTATATTCATCAAATGATAGATATGCCGAAGGTTTCAAGACTGTTTAACTGCCATATCAGGACAATTACCTCCTAGACAATCTCCCCATGAAAACTACTACCAAGGACAATAAGCCGCCAGAAAACTACCTCCAATGCCAATAACCCCTCATGAAGCATTACCCACTAAGGATACTTATCTATCAGCCCTGAAAATTCCCCCCTAGGATAACCCCCCCCCCCCCGAAAGGGGAAGTCCACCCTGATAATGAGTTGAATTTAATAAAAGCAGAATTTGTGTTGGGGGTAATTGTCCTCGGGGGTGGTTGTCCGTGGGTGGGGGAAGGGGGTAGTTTTCCGGGAAGGTTTTGCAGGGTGTAGTTGTCCTAGAACCTTAAACTGTTATTATCCATGTCAAGATTGATCTATAGCAGTGTAAGGGTTTTAATGGAGCGATTAAACCAAGACCAGAATTTGTTAATGTTGGGAAGCCAACGCTGTGGCATAAAGCTATGTTTTAGCTGTACAGATTATTTCCGAATTTTAAATTTTCTTTCATGAAGGAACAAACTGTTTCACACAGGAGTTTTGTAAAAAAAGTAATCACAATTATTTTATAATGCATGTGAGACAGAATTTTTTTAAAAGAGAAAATCCAGATTTATAACCTTATTTGTATTGTTTACAGAGCAAACAAATTGGAGAGGACCTTACAAGGTACGTCCCATAGTTGCGGATATGTGTCTAATCAACTGCAACTTCAAAAGTGTATATTTTCCTTGTATTAAATCGGATTTTACTCAAACTTTCACTGATCTTATTCTTTAAAATTTCTGCTTATATAAAAACAAACTTTATTTCAGGGCGGGCTTCCCCTTTACTTTAAGGGAATCAAACTTTGGCTGCAAATCCAGTGATGTGTACATTGGAAAAACTGTTCACCCAGTGCTGCAAAGCTGAAATGAATCTTTTTTGTATTTTTTAGCTGTAAAGTGTTTGAAGGAGATCGAAGTTTCAAAATTTCCGCGGGTGCAATAATACACCATTAAAAAGTAACAAAGAGCTTCAAAAGAGGTTGGAAAACACCCCGCCATTAGCTCCGGCAACTGTTTCTGCGTACACTTACCAAACACAATGGCGGTGGTAAAGTCCTGATAGCAAGTATCAGTATCGACTTCGAGCAATTCGCAAAAATACTTTCCTTCATCACCAATATTCACATTAGAGATAACAAGGGAGTAGTCTGCGGTGACATTAAATAGTCCTTCTTCGTATCCAGGTCCGCTAATATTACCAACATTGCGGTACTTGTCAATAGCTACTAAGATCTTTGCCGAAGAATATGTCGGTCCTTTCTTCCACGTCACCACCTTTGGCCTAACATTCAACTTGCAGGGTAGAATACCAGCAATCCCCTTCTCAAGAGATATTTCTGGCTTTGTTTCTAGCGCAACATCTGAAGGAGAAAATGAGTAACAACACATCATGAGTTAGAGGCTGAATTATACAACCTGTAGACGTTGACCTGTACATTTGTTCTTTGAATCTATAATGTCTTCTTCATTGATATTTCAACCCTTTGCTTTTCGTCATGCCCGTTCTTATTTCTGTAAAATTCATTTAGCTTTGCCAATATTTAAAGAATGCCATTTGTTGACCGGCATTACAATCCCAGTTTTTGTTTGAAGTGGTAAATGTCGGTCCTTCAAATCCTTCAATGATGAAACTTATTCTGAAACCAGGTTATCCGGGATTGATGGCACTTTATTCGAGACCGGCAACACTTAAATCACTAGAAAAGTAACCAATTTCGTTTATTTGGAAGTACAAAAACTAATGTCTTGGTTTCGTGGATCACATTTATGATGTATAAGGCTTGAGTTGACAGCTTGGAGAAATGTGATTACTGAAAAATGATGAAATTTCTAAAGACTTGATAAGGTCATCTGAAGGATGGGCTATTTCTAGATCAAGTATGCTGCCCCTTACATGGGTTAGGCCTGATACCCACTGAGCAAGACTGCGTTTCTCTAGCATGTCGATCTAGTAGCTGTCTTGTGTAAGAATTTCACTCTTGCCCCAGTGGAAATTATAATCTCCAACAATGAGAAGTGTGCAAGTGGATACTAGTAAGTCAACATCATACAGGAATATTTCATCTGGGAATCGTTTCTTTGCACTATAAGAAGGCCTACAAACAACAAAAAAGGAAAAAGATCAGCTGCTCTGTCTAAAAGAGAAATCATAAAACAAAGTCTCAAAACATGCCCCGTAATGGGCGGAGGATGATATCCCCGGATACTATCTCTGAACAACAAGCAAGCAAGTCTACCTCCAGATATAGCTTTACGAGAGCATGAATGAATATGTAGCCAGGAAAAGTCAGGTCACCAATTATCCCCATATGCACATCTTAATGAGACAGCCATGTTTCACTTATGGTAACGATGTCAACACTAAATTTGTTCTGTAAAGCGATTCTCGAGATAAAAGTAACTGAAGTTCAAAAGTGGAATCAGAATTTCTTTCCAAGGAAATCATTTCCCTGAGGGAAAACATGGATGCAGCTATAGGCATAGTGTATATAACGGACGTGAGACAAGCAAACACAGTGTTTTAAAGATACTATGTCCCTTTTGCAGCCAACATCAAATTCTGTAGAACTTTGCAGGCATTATGAATATGTCATGTATGTCCTATCTGTGAAATGTAAACGTTAGCAGTGTCCTAATATTCAAATTATGCAAGGAAGCCTGTTTACTTGCTAGACTTCACTGTCAGATACTATTGGGTTACTGACTGGCTTTTTTCATCTTTGGTAATAACATACATAAAATGAGCTGTAAAGGGTACATGAGCATTTGTCTACATCAATAACCCACTTCTTGTAATGGCCAAAATTAAACAGATTGAATCTTTGCGCAGCATAAAACGTACGATCATTCAGTACAATGGTCTGAAAAATCAGACTGTTACTTACTGGCTCTATAGCTCCTAAGTCGATTCAACAACTAATAGTCATTATTTTCCCACTTAAAGACATTTTCAAGCCCCCCTTTTTTTAGGGAAGTTCTAAATTGGTATTGTCTTTCAAATGCTGTTGGAATTTGATCTTATCATTGTTTTGGCCTGCAAATGGGACATAGTACCTTTAAAGCTATTTGCAACAAAACTATGATCTCGTTCGTTCACGCAGATGGGAGGTCAAACGCATGCCAACTGTTGTGTAGAGCAGGACCGTTACCTTTAAACCCTTCTTCAGCATATGAAAACCACCATAGAGTCTAAATATGGGTATTTAGGCATTTGATTTAGGGTTTATTTTCGGTTTGGGTACCGAAGTAGTCTATTTTGCCCAAAATGTCAGATTCTACGAAGTCGTTGCCAGCATGTTCTGGCGTAAATATAACTTGAATTACAAAGATTTTCACTAATCAAACCTTGAGCGGAGAAAGGATATACTCCTATCATGTCTTTACGTTGTTTCATTAAAATGTATTTTTTTTTTCAAGAGATCGGGTGTTACCACGACAACAGTTACTTTGAAACAAAAACATGACCTTGAATAAGACTTTGATTGCAATCGAACACGTAGCTTGAAATAAGACACTTAGTATTTTGTATTACATTTATATTGGCTGTTATTGATGCTCTAGGCGAAAAACTTAGTCTACGTATATTAATAATGCGGCTTTTCTATATTCGTGTTTCAAGAACATTGCAGTTTAATTGGATAGTTAAGACAATCAGTGGGACTAATGTGTAATCCTCTATATTTTCCTCTAGCTGTTCCTGTCCCTCTTACTCTCTCTCTCTCTCTCTCCTCCTCCTTCTCCTCCCATCTCTCTCTCTCTTTCTTTCTCCCTCTCCCACCCCCTGTCCTCTTTCTTTCTGTATTCCTCTTCTCTCTCCCCAATTCAATCCAATCCTATCGAAAATATATTTGATATAGCGCCTTTTCCTTGCAGTTACAAAGCGCTGCACACACGCTCCACACTGTCTGGGCCACTTCTCAGAGATCAGTCAAGCATAAGTATGTGGGCTAATGATAAAATAATTTCTAGCAGAATAGATGTGACTTGAGTAGTTTCTTGAACTGTTCAACATATGAGGCCGTCTGCACAGCAGTAGGTAACTGGTTCCACAGTTTTGTAACAACCGATGGGAAAGACAATTCACCAGCACGTTTCTTAGAGAGACACTGAATGAGCCAGATTGATGATGATGAGCGGGTAATTCGGACTCGAGGGCGATGAACAAAGCAGTCAGCTATGTACGGGGGACACGTGGTTGAGAGACTTATAGACCAGTAGTAGGATCTTAATAGCTATTCTCTGTCGTACAGGCAGTCAATGGAGTTCAAGTAGAAGAGGTTGTATGTGAGTCCGAAGAGGAGCAGACAAGACAAGCCTTGCCGCTGAGTTCTGGAGTCTCTGAAGGCGATCAATTAGGTCCCTCTGGCTGAGAACACTGTAGAGACTGTTGCAGTAGTCTAGTCTGGAAAGGACAACTAGAGCCCTCGCCGCAGCGTACGTGGCATGTTGACTTGTTGATAAACCGCCTCACCCTCCACAGGTTACGTAAATGGTACTTGATGTTTCTGCTGAGAAGGTTGGCATGAAGTCTTAAGTTCACTAATGGTTCGAGTGTTACTCCCAGATTGCCGATGGACTTACATGGTTGGAAGGATTTCTCACAAATCATCAGTCTGATATCGATCATCAGATAAGATGATCGATGATGTGGTGAAGCAGAGACAAAGAATTCAGTCTTGTCATCGTTGAGTTTGAGCTGTTCGCATTCATTCAACGCTGAATTTCAGTAATACAACTACCGAGTCTGCCAAGCGCAGCATCAATTGCAACTGGATCAGTTGGGTCAAACATCACATAGATCTTAATGTCGTCTGCATACATTTGAAAGAATACTCCATGAGCCCGAAAAATATCACCAATGGGACGAATGTAAAGGGTGAAAAACAACGGTCCGATGACAGAACCTTGTGGAATACATGTGGCAAACTACAAGCTTTCGAAAGTTGACCAGAGATTAGAACATTGCTATTCCGGTATTCAAGGTAAGAATGGATAAGCTTGAGAGCGAGACCTGTAATACCAAAATGGTCTTCAAGACGATTCAGCACTGTGTCAAACGCAGCAGACAAGTCAAGCAGCACCATCATTACTCCTTTCTGACTGTCAATGGCTTGAAGTAAATCCGTCTGAAGTAGTGCTGTTTCAGTGCTATGGTGTTCTTTGTATGCCGATTGCATAGACTCAGCAAGTCCCCCCTTTCACCTCCCTTCATTTCTTCTTTCTCACAGTGTGGTTAATTCATCCTTCATGCATTGTAAACACATTTTAATTGTGTGGTATTCATAAATTTACTAATGCGATGTTAATATTGTAAGGCTCCTTAGCTTCATTAATGCTCTGGAATACGTAGTCTACGACTGCCAACAATGCGGTTCGTGTCTCTTCATATATCAAGAACATTGGAGTTTCACACGATAGTAATGTCAAGACAATCAGTACAATCGATGTACTTCCCCCTTCTCGTTCTCTAATCCCCACTCTCTTTCCCCGCGGCCTCCTTCTTTCCTTATTTCTCTAATTTCTTCCCCTCTCTCCCTTCAACCCTCTTCAGTTCTTCTTTGTCATAGTGTGGCGTCTTTATAAAAGATTGTTTATGCATTACTGTTGGTATTCTTAGAAATTTCTTATTTGCTACAATTTGTTACAACCTGTTGCTATACCCGAAATATCGCGCTATTTAACCTGATAAAAATGAATGCAGTAGACAATTAGGCCTACTACATGCATCTTTATCATGATACAATTCTATTGATATGCTCTTAAATTATGTTGTAGCGACAAATGTTACAGTGCATTCATTTGTAATTCACTGGTATACATATTGTATTTTCAATCCAAAATGGCTGCCTGAGAAGTCATACAGAGTTCGAGGATTTGGGTATTACGCCATACCTTCAGAACTGGTTTTAACTGGATTTATTACTGAACGATGTTTATTCATTAGTATTTTGATCACATGATGAATTAACATAGATGTACGCGTATTTATTCATAAGTTTTTAGATCACGTGATTAATCAACATACATGTGCGCGTGTTTTTAACCAATCGCGCTGTAGTTGTGATTGGCGCTCTTCTGATTTTCCTGTGCGGGAATCAGTGAGCTTTTTAATATCGGTATACACACATGCTTTTATTGTGTTGATTATTGTTCCGGTAAATTGTATCCAACGAGGATTGAACTACTTCGTCCCCGGACCATTCCTGGTGGACGTGCTCACCTATTTACGTCTTGTACATTTTGCAAGATACATTTTGACTCTTAATTGTGTTCTTCATTGACGACACTTTATATTCGCCGTGCAGTGAGAATAGAACATTTATATGATCTAACGTTTCTCTCACCTGCATTATTGTTTGACAACCTTTTACCATCGACTTCATATGATATATATTGTCTCGACATTTGATTCTTCGACCTGCATCGCAAGTTGATCTATTGACATTGACTGCATCATCATTGTATTCATCTGTTAACTGACTCATCATTGTCTCATCACCATCATCAACGAGATTGTCAACAACCACATCGTCGACTTCATCATCGCTGTCTCCACCAGCGTCATCTTCATCATCGCTGTTTTCACCAGCGTCGTCTTCATCATCGTCTTCATCACCGTTGTCATCATCATCGTTGTCTTCAACATCGTCTTCATCATCGTTGAATTCACCTAGCGTCGATCATCGTCTGCATAGCCTACGCGATCGACAACCAGCTCATCGACCACCGTTTTCGACTAGCTAGTTTCTACATCTAGAACTTGAAGAATAACTACTTTGAATTCAACTCCCATGACTCACGTAACGTTAATTATATTGTGATTCATGCATTGCATTGTTTATCATTGTGATGCCTTATCTTGACTGACTGAGCGCCTGTTGTTGAGTGCGTACGCTTAAATCGTAACACATATTTTACATGTTGATGATTGCACTAGACTAGGCCTGGTCTACCGTCTAGACTTGCTATAGTCTAGATCCACCGATCTCCTGTTGTTTTCTCGTGTTGTGCATTTCGTACACATACACAAATAGAGATTTGTTTAGTGGGTTTTTAAACCACAATATTTCGTGCCTATGTAGGCTAAGTAAATCTAAACGCTGTCTAGCTTAGATTTGACTAGTATTTTCTTGACTGTTATTATTCATGCAGTGTGAATGATATTTAACTGACTCTGTTTTAGTACTGTCTTAAGTTGTACTGAACAGGACTCCTGATATTTCGAGACTTGTATTAAAGGTAAAGACCAGTATTGGCAACGCCCCAATTTCAAAAAATGAAATGGAAGCTCTCATTACCAATCATGTGAAAGAATATGTTTTGACTAATACATGATGATAAAAAATTTGCCGGGAAACCGCCTACTAATTCATATATTTGGTAAATTTATTTCTCTCATGGTCTGGTGAGAGAGATAGGGTAGTCCCATATACATCTTTCTGTGTAGTGCTTGTAACTTTACGAAGAATGGGCCAAATTTCTTATCATTTTGATGATTCCAGAACCTTGCAGATGCTAGATGCTAGATGATCAACCTTTTCTGATCGATTCCACAACGTTTCTTTCACAATGCAATCGCATGACCATTACTGGTCTTTACCTTTAAGCGGTAATCATTAATACCATAGTGACTAAGTTGAGTCTCTTTTACATTAATGTGCTTTTGGAAGTTATCTATGTTTGATTATTAATAGTAACTACCAAGGGCCTAGTGATAGTTTAGTTGTCTGTCACTGTTGAGATAGACAGAAGAGGTTTGATAATTCTGTAATCATTGTTTTTCATGTGAAATTATAGAATATAGAACCAGTTTTTAACCATAATCAATTTGTCCGAATGTGATCATTTATTACGTGTTTTATTGTCTGGAGGGATACTGCTTTTTAGTAGTTTAATTAAAAAAAGAATTACGTGGAATTACTAGTTAACACGCAACATAGTCCATACCCCATGTAGTTTTCTAAAATGTCATTAGTCAACAATGTTGCATATTCCCTAATAGGAATGTAATATTACTATTTTTGAAATTCATTTTTATCTATTATGATTGTTAAAAAATCTGCAATTCGGCGATTTGGCCGCGATTTTACCCCAATAAGCCGTTTAAATGAATAAATGAATAATGAAATAAATGTGTGAGCCCCCTGACATTTCAAATAATACCATATAAAATAACTCACCAGTTACAGTTATATCGGTATAGTTGTCTATGAGAATTCCGTGCTGGTTTGAAACGAAACAGAGGTAACGCCCTGTATCTGTATAATTTACAGTTTTGATGACCAAAGAGTAGTTCTCAGTCATGTCACAGCTACCGTCTTCATATCTAGGACCAGTCTTTGCTCCGGGAGTCAATGTCCTGAGGATCGATGAGGTCCACCTTACGACAGTCGGTGAGTCCCATCCATCATGCCCTTTCTTCCAGTATACATCGAAAGGCGGTCCAGTGAAACGACATGTCAGGATGCCCGAGTTGCCGTGGATGAGTGTTTTCTTGAGCTCCGTGTATACTTTGTCATCAGGAATCTCCTGCGATGCTCCAGGAGCTTCAGAATGAAAAATATAATTGTAGGGATGTGTGACTGCCGTTTATATACCTTCACTCCGCTAAATTATGATATGATCACCAGGTTTAAAAAATGTGTTGGCAACCAGCTCAAACCCGGTCACATAAAAAACGGACATAACACGGATAACGGAGCTAAAAAGAAATTACATTACATCGATCGAATATTCAAGAAACGGCCGTTTTGTATTCGGTTTGCAGCGTCAGTTTGGTGAACGGTGTGAATGAGATTTTGTAGCACGGTGATTTCGAGGCAAAAATCATAATTAAACAATTTTTTTGAATCAGAGAGGCGCACATTACTGCAATGGTTCCTCCAATGTTTCCGTCTAACTCAATTACTTTTTAACGTGGTATATATTAATTGCATACGTACCGCAAGAAACACTGATACAGTAATCCACTGATAATTAAATACATTATTCGAAATACGTAAAGGTAAGTGTATTTAAAGCACTATGAAAACTCTCTTCCGAACTTACAAAATTGGAGCAATGTAAGAACGAATAATCCCGCAATTAATATCGCTACTTTTGCGGCCATATTTTCTGCTTTCCTCTGTGTGAAATTTGGAACGATTTGCACGTAGACCTGCTGGTTCGCATGAACCATTTCGCGAGATGATTAATTGCACCTAGATAAGATTATGTCAATATTTACATTGCAGTCACCCCAAAATGATTCATATTGTAGAACAAAAAGGAAAAGGGGCAGGGGCAGAATTTTTTTTTTTTTAAATCTATCCCCTCCGAATTAAAGTTTCGCCTCTTAACCGATAGACAAAGAGGGAAATAGTACTAGTTCAGGTGTTTTTTTAATTAACCCTTTCCTAATTAACTATGTTATGCCCCAACATGTTTAAACCTTATGAAGGTGTATACGAAATAACCTTTGTTATCGCTGTCTAAATACATACAAACATGATATAGCTATTAGAGAAGAGATAATTTTGTCATCGGAAGGCGCACTCGTTAATAGTTTAATGCATGGGGCACCGAAAGAGCTCGCTCCAATATTGATTGCAAGTCGGAGGAAACAACTTGCAGCTCCATAAATAGGGTGGATTCAAATATTAACAGCGCCCCTACTAGCCGCGACAGGCCAATTTTTGTTTGTCTCGTTTCGTTGCGGAAAGAAAGGGTCACTCCAGCCCTAAGCGGAAGTGGGGGTAAGGGAGCCGGTGACATGGTGCCGGCTCTATCAGTACATGGTGTGGGGACACTAGTGTGTCGTAAGAGAACTATACATACTATAGAAATGACCCCTAAAAGTATGATTGCAGGGGTTTAAATCCTAGTGGATTACCTTTAAAATATTTGTCTATTCCTATTTATAGAAAGATATTTTCAAAACTTCTTGGAGGGAATTTTGTCGTAAGTCGTATTCGTTTCATAAGCCTGACTTTGTACCCGGTACGATTTATTTCACATGCTTAGCAGGTGAGTCGAGAAGTTAGTGTCTAGATGTGAATTCGTGTTCATAATGTAACCGTGAATTCAGTGCTAATGATGTCTTTAACCCATTAAGGACAACCCGCACAGCGCCCTCTACGACTACGATCTACACGAACACACTGCAATGATCAGCGACTGGATGCACGAAACCGCCATAGAGGTGTTCATATTGGAACACCACGTAGATGTAAATGATGACCCTCGGTCTATCCTAGTCGATGGCAAGACACAGCTCGGTGGATACACTGATAAGAATAACGATACTTCGCACGCCACTCCTAGAGAAGTCTTCGAAGTAGAAGAAGTAAGTAGTCAATTGATTTTTTCCTATTTATCCAGTAGGTCCCTCTTTTCACTATACTCTACTTAGGAAATTAATCTCATTAATGAACATCATCGAATCTTTCTTTTACCGTACATCACACGATTAGTTTATCAGGGCACTGTTTAATTTATTATTGATGACAAATTAAGCTATTGAAATCGCTGCATTTAATTGCTTGGCTGTGAACAAATGAGGAAGATGATGACAAAGATGATTATGATGTATTATTGATACAGCAACAGTATTCCACGCTCCGCCCATATGACGCTTGCTATCTAAAACGTCTTTAAATATTCAGCGTTACTTATACACTTACTCAACTTCTACTACTTTGTCACCCTTCGGTCAAGGCCATTGCTTTGATCCAGAATGTTCTACAGGTTTCCAGCTCTCCTTGATACGCATTGACAATGATCCTGACTTTGACATGTAGTTTGACCTTGGGGAATAAGACTGGCCACGGAAATTGGCTCGAGAAGTGATTAATTTTCGAGAATGACCTTGACACCGATCTTGAGATTAAGTCCAATCTGGGGGGCGTTTCACAAAACTTGTCATCAGTGACAAATGACAGTTTTTGTTATAAGCGACTGAAAACCTTGCTTCTGATTGGTTATAAGCAGATTTGTCACTGATTTTGGGCATTTGTCATTGGAAGAAGGCTTTGTGAAACGGGTCCCTGATCTTGTTTCTTTTGCTTTAATTCAGGGCAAGCGTTACCGTTTCCGGTTGATAAGCACTGCAACCGGGGGTGAAGCCTTCAGGGTGTCTGTGGATAACCACACCCTTACCATCATAGCCAGCAATGGAGCATATGTACAACCTGTGGAAGTGGATACTCTTGTCATATACATGTATGGTGGAGAGAGGTATAAAGTATAAAGTAAGAGCAGTGTATAAAATAACAGACAAACATATAATAATACTTTCTAAATCCTCAGTGATAGCTTCAGACCACGGGTATAAAAGAAATTTTGTTTTAAAAACAAAGGAGGAGATGGATACAAATTTGTTGTAAATAGGAAATAGCAATTTTCGACGTGATCTTTAAACTTTAAGAACGCTTTTATATTGTTTTTTGAAAAAGAGTTTTCCTTTGAAAAGTGCAGATAGTATATTTCTATTTAGATTTTTAAATCTTAGAAGTATTTTATTGGAATCAAAATGACATGCAGGCACGGATGTTACTAACACAGTAAAACCTTTCCATTATTATTATGTTGTTTATATATTTATTCATTATTATTATTATTATAATATTAAATATACATATTTTGGGGCAAGGGGGGGGGGGGGTGTATGTAATAATATTTTCCGACATGTTAATATCATACCTTGAATGGTCGAATGTTACACACCAGTTTTAGCGACTCCTATGTGTCACAGTAGACCGTCTTTTCAAATTACATCATGTTTTATCCCTTTCCAAAAAGATATGATGTTGTCCTCAACGCCTCTCAACCTGATGGAAGGAACTACTGGATGAAGATCAGCGAATTTCGAGGAAGAGCCCTGAACCAGGGTCTAGCAATCATCAGGTACAGCGGTGCCCCCGAGTCTAACCCCACCACGAGTCCATCAGGAGTGAGAGATGGGGTCATATATCAAGCATGGAATACACCTGCTTCAGCTGACGTCATCACCGTCAATGAATTGGTTGCCATAGGTAAAAGGGCCCGTATATCGAGGAAAATTAACCTGTCTTTAATTTAAAGCTAAAAAAAAAGCATGCATTGATATCAGTATGTGTCTCGAAAATGAGCTACTTCCCTTGATGAGTTATTGTAATGTGGGTTCGAAGGAAACATTGATCAAACATAAATATTCCTTTCATATAAACTCGGTGGCTTTCGATGCAAAGATGTGTATATTTATCAAACGTGTAAAACAAAATAAATATGGAACACATAGGCATTGTACCTGTGTATAATATCTTTCATGTATACACAATGCATACCCTCTGTTCTTTAAGCCCTTTACACATTGTAGTTGGGTATTCCTAGTTGATGCTTCCAAAAAATTAATAATAATAATAATAATAATAATTATCTTTTAAAATCCACTCCAAATTTTATTAAGTTAAACCAAAAATGGAAATTCTTTTTGCCCAATTGATCGTGAGCCCTGCAGCCACTGAGCAGCGCCAGATCGACGTTGCTTTATCCCTTATTATTGAACGCCAAACAAGGTAGCAGCAACTCCCGTCTTCTAATGTAAAGTCAAACGCTACTTTATAATGTTTACTTGCAGAAAATGCAACGTTACCGCAGGAAAACAAGCGTACTTTCTACATGACTACAGACTTCAATCAGGTAAGGCGTGACCTACAGGTATGACAGTAAATAATCTTGGTAATGGTAGAATGTGGACAGGGAGAATAAAGCATTTATTTTCTTCATTAAACCTTATGTTTGCTTCTTCTTCGTCATTTCCCATTACTTCTTCTATTCATTCAAGTCTCACGCGGTCTTCCATTGTTAATCCTTACAAATTGTTGTTTCCTTTTACATCACATTATGAACCACTGGCCACCATTTAACTCCTTCGTCTTTCTCGCCTTGTTCTGATTCGCTCTGTAAGTTATTTCCACTGTATTGTCAGGCAATACTTTACCCTTTCCAATGCATCACTCTGAATCATTATCCTGCTGTCATTGCTTTGCTTTTCGATGTAGTCTTCCTTTTTTATTATTCATTTCTCCTCCTTCGTCATCCTTACCTTCTACTCCTTCGTGACCATTCTCTTCAACTGTTCGTCAGCCTTCTAGTCTACTCCTTCGTCACCCTTCTCGTCTACTCCTTCGTCAGCCTTCTCCTCTACTCCTTCGTCAGCCTTCTCCTCTACTCCTTCTTCACCCTTGTCCTTTACTCCTTCGTCACACTTCTCGTCTACTTCTTCGTCATCCTCCTATTCTACTCATACGTCCCCTTCTCATCTACTTATTCGTCACTCTTCTCGTCTACTCCTTCGTCACCCTTCTCGTATACTCCTTCGTCACCCTTCTCGTCTACTTTTTCGTCATCCTTCTCCTCTACCTCTTCGTCACCCTCCTATTCTACTCCTTTCGTCACACTCCTATTATACTCATTCGTCACCCTTCTCTTCTACTCATTCGTCACCCTTCCCATCTACTCCTTCGTCACCCTTTTCTTCTACTCCTTCGCCACCCTTCTATTATTATTATAAATCCCCCGTCTCATCTACTCATTCGTCACCCTTTTCTTCTACTCCTTCGCCATCCTTCTCTTCTACTCATTCGTCACTCTTTTCTTCTACTCCTGCGTCACCCTCATATTCCACTCACTCGTCACCCTTCCTATTCTACTCTTTTCGTCACCCTTCTCTTCTACTCATTCGTCACCCTTCTCTTCTACTCATACGTCATCCTTCTCTTCTACTCATACGTCATCCTTCTCTTCTACGCATTCGTCATCCTTCTCTTCTACTCATTCGTCACCCTTCTCTTCCACTCATTCGTCACCCTTCTCTTCCACTCATTCGTTACCCTTCTCTTCTACTCATACGTCATCCTTCTCTTCTTCTCATTCGTCAACCTCCTATTCTACTCCTTTCGTCATCCTTCTCTTCTACTCATACGTCATCCTTCTCTTCTCATTCTTCACCCTCCTATTCTACTCCTTTCGTCATCCATCTCTTCTTCTCATTCGTCACCCTCCTATTCTACTCCTTTCGTCACCCTCCTCTTCTACTCGTTCGTCACCCTTCTCTTCTACTCATTCGTCACCCTCCTATTCTACTCCTTTCGTCACCCATCTCTTCTTCTCGTTCGTCACCCTTCTCTTCTACTCCTTTCGTCACCCTCTTCTTCTACTCGTTAGTCACACTTCTCATCTACTCCTTCTTCACCTTTCCCTTCTTCTCATTCGTCACCCTTTTCTTCTTCTCATTCGTTACCCTCCTATTCTACTCCTTTCGTCACCCTCCTATTCTACTCATTCGTCACCCTTCTCTTCTACTCCTTTCGTCACCCTCCTATTATACTCCTTTCGTCACCCTTCTCTTCTACTCATTCGTCACCCTTCTCTTCTACTCCTTCGTCACCCTTCTCTTCTACTCATTCGTCACCCTTCTCTTCTTCTCATTCGTCACCCTTTTCTTCTTCTCATTCGTTACCCTCCTATTCTACTCCTTTCGTCACCCTCATATTCTACTCATTCGTCACCCTTCTCTTCTACTCCTTTCGTCACCCTCCTATTATACTCCTTTCGTCACCCTTCTCTTCTACTCATTCGTCACCCTTATCTTCTACTCCGCCGTCACCCTCCCATTATACTCTTTCGTCACCATCCTATCCAAGCATACGTCCCCCTTCTCATCTACTTGTTCGGACCCTTCTCTAGTACTCCTTCGTTACCCTTCTCTTTTACTCATTCGTCACCCTCCTATTATACTCCTTTCGTCACCCTTCTCTTCTTCTCATTCCTCACCCTCATATTCTACTCCTTTCGTCACCCTTCTCTTCTACTCATTCGTCACTCTTCTCTTCTACTCATTCGTCACTCTTCTCTTCTACTCCTTCGTCACCCTTCCCTTCTATTCCTTCGTCACCCTTTTGTTATACACCTCCCCCACCCTTCTCTTCTACTCCTTCGTCACACTTTCCTTCCACCCCTTCTTTACATTTCACTTCTGAACCTTCGTCACCCGTCAATTCTAACAATTCGATATCCTTCATATTATTCAATATCCGTCCTTTTGCAGATCTTTTCCTTGTACTCCCAATCTCTCCACAGTCATCCGTGTACTGTACATGCCTGAACAGAGCCTTAACTCTTTGCCAACCTCTATCTAAGTTTCATGTTACCTTTTGTCTTCAACTCCTCAGTCTGAAAACAATTCTTGCACCCAAAAATACGTTTGCTCATCTCAAGTTAAATATTAATTTTAGAGTTTTTAACTGCATTGTCCTAATTACTTTCACAATCTACACATCCTCACAGTTTGCCGATTTACGTTATTGGGAAGACGAATATAACCCGCTGGTCAATGATCGCGCCTTGCTACGCACTACTCTCCCAGTACAACGACGAGACGGACTCCGATGATCTCTGCTTTTTTGAAGATGAGGAGTTAAATCAGAAGTGCAAAACGGAGTTTTGTCGTTGTACCCAAGTCCTTCAGGTTGATTTGCATCAGGTAGATATGAATACTCATTATAATGATGATAATATTGATAATAATAATACAAATAATAGCATTGAAAATGATAATGATGATATAAATAAAGATATTATATTAATGAAATTAATAGTAATGGTCATGATAATGAAAACAACAATAAATATGAAAATATGTATGGTAAAAATAACAATAATATAATGAAAATAATAATAATAAACCACTACCAACAACAACATCAACACCAACAACAACATGAGTCCCTTTAACCCCTATTTCTACGTCTTTCACTTCTTCTCCTTTACATCTCCCCTCTCCATCCCTTCTTTCTTCTACTTCTGTTCACGCATTCTCCTTCCTTATCTTCTTCAACCATTTTTTTTGCCGTTTAATTGCGTTCTTTCCTCATGTAATCTTCTGTTCCTTCTTTTGAATCTCTCATCTTCTTCCCTCTTCTCCTCTTCCTCCCATTTCCGATATGTATTCACTTCCATTTTACCTTCTTTCTTCTTTTTCTTCTTCTACTTTTCTAATCTTCTTTCACTTCTTCTTTCCACGTTCCATTCCAGACGATTGAGATCGTTATAGTGGACGAGGGTAACCTGTATAAGGCTATTCACCCCTTTCATATCCACGGGTTCTCATTCCACGTCCTCGCTCAGGGGTACGGCGGAGACAATCTTGACGTCACCGAAGTAATGGCAATGGATCGGAGTACGTATACAGTAGGGGGTGGTTCAATATCAGTCTAGGTTCACACGAGAGCCTATACGTTTTAAGTTTAGCTCATTATGGTTGTAAACCTCGAGGGTATTTTGTATTACAGGACCGTGTAAACACACTAGTGGATTCGAAACTAGAACGGTTGATGCGAGAAGTACGAGCGCCCGGGGGTGGGGGGGGGGGGAGGGTTGGAGGGGGAAGTCTTTACTCAAAAGAGGACATCTATCTCCGATGTTTTGCCAACCAGTAGTTGAAACATTTCCTTCCTCGCCTAGTAGTTTAAAACTTCGGACCCTTCTTGTTTAGGTCTCTCGTCTCCTCGTTGTTAGTGGGTCTTTGTTAAAATCTGGTGCATTTTTTAAAACTTAAAAAAGAAAACTACGACGGGGTCCATTCACATGGGAACCCTTGGGAGTATTGGGTTCAATAGTACTACATTTTCAGTAACGGCTCTAGAATACTTTTGGTGATTTGTTTTTTATTGTCGGTTGGGGGGGGGGGGGTAACCATGGGGATTTACAGTGTAAATATTACTATGCTATACATGTAGAGTATAAATACCCGACAAGGGTTGCAAAGTATTGGGCCTCGATTTCTTCAGCTCTTCATTTGCAAGTGTTTCGGGTACATTTTTTTGTAAAGGAGAATAACAATAATTTATAAATAGATTCACAAGGGAATGGGAAGCCTTAATACTCGCTACAAGTGATGTTGAAAACCATTGGATTGGATTGGATTGAATTGGATTGGATTGGATTGGATTGGATTGGATTGGATTGAATTGAATTAGATTGGATCGCATTGAATTGGATTGGATGGGATTGGATTGGATTGGATTGGATTAGATTAGATTGGATTAGATTAGATTGGATTGGATTGGATTGGATTGGATTACTCTCTTAATTTCTAGGACTTATTTTAAAGTCCAAATAATTTATTCTAAATCCAAGGGGGACTTGGGACAGTGACAATTGTCACTGTCCCAAGTCCCCTTGGATTTAAAATAAGTCCTAGAAATTAAGAGAGTAGATTAAATTCGATTGGATAGGATTGGATTGGATTGGATTGGATTGGAATGGATTGCATATTTCTCATCCCTAGATGGAACCATCAAAAGGAACTTCAACAATCCCCCAGAGAAAGATACGGTGATCACAATGAATGCTGGGTACACCGTCATCCAGTTCGTTGCCGATAACCCTGGTTGGTGGTTCTTCCATTGCCACAACGAGTTCCACCTTCATGTAAGCCCGTCAAGAAAAGTAGATGCAGGGCCCTGTTTCATAAAACTTGATATCAATAACAAGTTACAAGCTACTGTTATAAGCTACTGAAATCATGGCATCTGATTGGCTGAGAGCAAATTTGTCATAGAAATTTAGCATTTGTTATAGATAACAAGTTTTATGAAACGGGCCCAATGAAAGATGAATCTGAGTACTGGGTATGGCATTATATTTTTGAAAGGGAGGCACAATGGCTCAGTGGTAGATCAGTGGTCTCGTTACCGAGAGGTCCCGGATTAGAAACCAAGATGATATGGTGTAGTGCCCTCTGGTAAGGCATTATTCCTCATTACCAAGTCCCTCGGTGAGGTTTTAAAGCCATCGATCCACTGGTTGCTTACTTACAAGCATACACAAGCTAAGGCATATCATGAGAGCTCGGTGCGATGCTTTCACGTATTTTCTCGTCATAATTCAAATGCGAAGGAATTTAAAGAGAACTCCCTATAGTGGAAATATCTGCTATTATATAATTTTTTGCGTCTGCAATTGAAATCTGCAAAAATGATCATGACATATTCCGTAGTCCGAACATGAATTCTAATGAAAAAAATAAGACTACAATCATGAAAACTGCATATTGATATTGATATTGGTTGAAGCGAATCACAATGAAATGATGAGTATTTGAGCACTCAAGTGCCTTCTATAGAGTACCAACGTGCTAATGTCATATTTGCTAGTTCCAAACTACAGAGCATGCGCTTGAAGTTTACCGCGACATAATTCAAGCAGCGGCCTGGAGCAGGGCAAATCCAATGTGCGGCGCTGATGTGACCTCCACGCCGTTGTTTAGCACACGACTTGGCCCGTATAACGTCGCACTTTGATACCTTATAGAAATGTAAGACGTTCCTATGATAATCTCTATTCAATATTCATTGTTTTATTCGCTTGTCATTATTTGTTAAACACCGCAGACCGGTTTAGCTATCGTTGTCCGTGTGGGATCACAATCCGATCTGCCACCGATACCCGATGGCTTTCCGACGTGTCATACCTTCAAACCTTCAAACTCAACATCGCCATCATCACCACCACCAAGAACAACACGACCACCACCACCATCAACACCATCAGACATGGTGCAGTTCCCACTTTCTACTGTTATTGCTTTAGCCATAGTCGTCGGTGTTCTCGGTCTCCTTGTCATCATCCTACTCCTCGTGGTTGTGTGTCGACGCCAGGGCACTCCTTCCCCGGCATCCTCGGCACGCAATGAGGAGATGAAGGGCCATGATGCCCCATGGGGTGATAAGACAGATTAGCCGTATCAAGCCTCGTTGATATGATCATTAAGGCTTGTTCAGATATGGCGCTAAATCGCAGACCCCCCCCCCCCCCCCCCCCCCGACAACAAAAAAACACCCCCCCAAAACACACATGCACCAAAAAAAAACCACCGCGGGTTCTTTTAACGTGTAAATGAATGGCAACTGCGCGCACCAAAGGTCCTGCGCGTATTCACCGAGCTCTGTTTTTACAAGATATTAAATTTGACGGGCATTGTAATTTACGTCATGACGTCAACACAACATCGGTTTGGTTTATCTTAACGAGGCCGTAGTGTTTTCTTGTCGGGAGGGTTACATTTATTTAACAAACGTGCTGTTTTTGTGAGACTATTATGCTGCTGTATTCAATTGTGGGCTAAAATAATTATTCAACATGATCTTTTTGTCGTTGTTACATGCAGACTTGTTTACGTATTTCATGTCATACAATTATGTAGTTATGTGTATATAAACGGTATTCAGAAAATCATGTTGTAGTCATATTCATACATTAATGATGTTCTACAAGGGTCATTATCGGAAATTCATTTTTTGTGAAATTTATCTTATTTTCATGTAATTGTATGGTAGATGTAGTGTAATAATATGACCATTTTTTCAAACCTGGGTAAAGGAATAATTAATGTCATCCCTGTTAAGCCTCGTACATTGTACATACTCCTGAACCGTCGCATACATCCATGTTTTATCTCCAATACAATTATCCCTCACCTAAGAGCATACTGTTTTATTTTGACTCCATGAATAACAAATCGATATTTTGTTGTTATTTTCAACCCCAATTACACATTACGTAATCTACAAAATCCTATGCAGATCATCAAGAATTGATGAACAAGTCTTGGATTAATGTCAACTGAACCTCATCATTATTGAAGACGTGTTATTATCAAACAAATAATTTCACTTCAAATGTATATAACTATTAATATGTTGTTATTTAGAAACGGCGATCCTCGCAAGAAGACAAGTTCTTTATAACGCAATAGCAGAGTTGATAATCGTGTTTGTCTATGCGACTCTAAACTGAACATTTCTCATCAAAATGATTTCATTATTCCATGTAGGTGAAGGTTAAGGGAATTACTTTGTACTTGTTATTATAAGTTATGTTTGACGTATTGTGTTGAATCCTTCATGATTGACTTGATTTCTAAGCTTGAATGTAATGTATGTTTAAAAATAAATATTTGAGAAGGCGTTAAATATTCAAGCAGACTGCAGAAGTGTCATTATATCATCTGCCCTTTTTATTTGTATTTTTAGGCCCTAGGAGTGTTTTGAAAAATAAAAATAGGAACATAAAAAAATCAAGTAGGGACGATTAGTGAACAATTATCATCATAACTTCTAATTTCAAATGTTACTCAGCATTAACAACCATTTATCACAAAAATCCTTCATTGTGGTAATAACAATGCATAAGAATTATTAGGGATTATTAGAACAAAAATCAGCTTACTTATAGCAGTAGGCTTTCTTCAAAATTATGTTTCCTTCTCTCTATCTTCTTTGTTACAAGTACATACATTGCAGTGACGGATCCGGGGCGGTAAAAGTAACATAGGAAAGGGGAAGAGAGAGAGAGCGAGAGAGAGAGAAAGCGATAGAAGAAAAAGGAGAAAAGAAAGATAAAAGAATATATAAGAGAAGAAGAAAGAGGGAGAGAGAAAAGGGAGAGAGAGAGAGAGAGAGAGAGAGAGAGACTGAGGGAGGGGATGAAACAAAGAAGAAGAAGAAGAAGAAGAAGAAGAAGAAGAAGAAGATAAGCGGAAAAGAAATGGTCACATTTTGTCCACTTGTTGCCTTAACTAGTAATTGGTGCCCAGAAATCCATGCACAGGTCTAGGTTTCATAATCTTTGCAAATGTTTGGACAATAAAGAGTGAAATTATTTTCTACATGAGGGCATTACTAACGTGGGGAGACGCATCCCCCATCTAATTGACTTTATGTAAAAAAAAAATGTTTTTGGTGTGTTTTCAATTCATAACATTTTCAATTTAGTATACTATTCTAGTTTCAGATTTAATAAAACAAACAAATCCTCTCAAAATATGGAGCTTTGCTATTTGAATTCCGTGATGATAATAATAAACATTTATGTGCTGTATTTTTCAATTTATATTCGTTTGTTGCAGAACATAACACTAATTCCAGAAAGTATATTTTCTGTCTATATCTCAATCCAATAAAAAGACGTATGCACTACGTTGATTAAAAAGAAATTTAAATATTTATTTTCATTCTTATTGATTGATAATTTGTACCGGCCATTATTGATGAATTGATTGATTGATTGTACTCTATAATTCACTTCCCTTAAGAAATGTGGGTACACCTAAAATCAGAACCTATTTTGGGGTATCAAATTGAAGAGCAGGCATCAGCATTCAAGTTGACACCCATTAAATATTTGCAAAGTATTTCAAGAAGCGGTCATGTGTTTAAAAAGGCAACATATCGCCCGCAAAACCATTCACAGCATAAGGAGGTGGTTACTCGTTTGGTCAATTGTGCAAGCTTCCTTGCTCTTTCGGCATTCTGCTTTTAATGATAAAGACTCAAAATTTGTTAATTAATAGACACCAAAGGGACAGTTGAGTTCTTGTTTAAGACCGCAAATACCTTCGAAGTGCATGGTTATTGCTCTTATTCTTATTTATGACATTTCTAGTGCCCTTTTAGGACCTACAATTCCTATGAAGGTAATTTTAGACCCCAAAAATGTGTACAATTTTGATTAAATCCGATCATACCAATTTAGCTCCACTTTCAAAGAAATACGGTAACCGCTAATTTCGAACAATAACAACAGTAATTATAATAATACTATACGGGTCGGCTAGTTTTGCTTATTATAACTAAAATGAAAAAGTATGTAGAATTATGTTTTTTAACTTCCTTAAGGGTATACATTTTACACAATAAAGGTCAATCATTTGAGACTTAGTTTTGTTGAAGAGCGCCAACAGTTTTAACAGAATGAGTAATTTTTTTAAAACATATGATATACCTGGAGCTCATTTGATTTAGAAACTCAGGAGCGTGTGAAATATGCTTTACGACTCAATAGATTCTGTTTCAATTACCCTTCTCAGAGATTTGGAATGTGGGAGAAGGTGTTTGAAGAGAGAGGTGTCGGCATAACGAACTGAAGCAAATCTAAAAACATACAGAAAAATGGTTAATACAAAACAAAACATGACACAGATGATGGCGTGCTCAGGTGGCATTCCAGTCATTTTATGTGATACACTATTGATAAATGCTTAGTGACGCCCCTTTTTCAAATCGTTCCCCGCCTTCTGTGACATTGACGGCTATGATTGTTAAATAAAATATCTCTCCCAAAAATTTCCTCTCAATCGACTCAGTTAATATCTATAGACACTGTTAGCTTAACCCAAATATGACACTTACTACCTGTAATCTAGATATTTGAACTTTTTATTATCGAGTAAACGACACGAAATGAAACTTTGCCCGTCTCAACTGAGGGTATCATATTTACTCCGGGGAATAAAGATTACTGTATCATGCCAATGCATTATGGCAATAGAATATTTGCAGATGAGATAAGATAATTATGAGAGCTGAGTCACCAAACTATATATACACTTGCCGACGTGCAAGTCGCCCGTCGAAATGATAGTAAAGTTCATACATTATCAATGATAAACATGTACGCCAGCCACCATCATTAATCTGCAACTCTTTAGGCATACTAATAATGTCAAAACACACATTAAAACCATCACCTATCCAACAACAAAATCTTCCTTCATTATTTTCTAGAGACACAAGATGAACCTTTTGCATTTTAATTTAAACAAAATGAGGACCCATTAAGGCAATGTCTATAAGAAAATAATACCCGGAGCAGGCCATCATTTTTAATAGGAATGTAGCAGGTTCTGGAACTTAAATTAAATGGAGGTGAATGTTTTGGAATGAAACTCAGATCAACCTTTTGTATACGTCAATTTGGTGTACATGACTGTGTACCCACAAAAGTACCTCCGTGCAGGTCTATTTGAATATCGTATAATATGTTTTATATTTACATGGAATGTGAGGAAATTCAAATTAAAAATTATAAACACCAGAACAGTTACTTATTACATTTGCAAATTAAAACATAAAGGTTGATTCATTACTTATAAAGTATGGGGCTGTTTTACAAAGACTTGGATGGACTTAAGTTGTACTTGAACTATGGAAGGCCATTCTTGCCACTCGTTGCTCTCGTCCACGGTCTCTCAAAGGACATCACACATCTACATAATTTAAATGTTGTGATAGTTCATTGTTGAAGAAAATAAGTGACTTAAATTGTAAACTCAATTTGTATTTGAGACTTGGAATACTCGGAATGGTTAAAGGAACTAGTGGTATTAATAGCCTGCCATACTTCAAGTCCAACTTCAATCGATTTTAGTTTTTGTAAAACACTCCCCTTGCCTTTTATGAAGCTCTGTGGTGTACAACAGATATTAGCAGAACTACGACAACATTACTACAAAACACATCAGAATAACTGATCGTATGTACAATATCATTTAAACAAGTAGGGGAAAACATTTAGGGTGTTGTAATCGTGAAAGAAAGTAAATTAAACTAGGAACTGAGACAGAAGAAAGAAAAAATACAAGACATATTGACAACATGTATATATGGGCAAGAAGACGTAGTACCCTCTGAGAATAATGCGCCCGTACGTCCATGTTATGTCCTTGTCAACTGAACATCATTTATACATTAAAAACGTAAATACATCACGTATCAGCTGGGGTCATTTTATGAGTCCAACTCAATAATGAAAGCAAGATTTTTTTCCGAGATGTACAGAGATGTCAGTATGTCGACAGCCTTTTTCAGAAAGCAATAACAGAGCGACAACCTCATGATACCGATACTATCAGCTAAACAAATATAGTCTTCATCCCGATCAATCAGACATATTCAAAATTACTCAAAGAGATTGTGAGACTCATTTTCACATAACAAAACACTCGTTTGGACTATCATCCATGTGAAAACTTGCGAGCGCATCCACACGCACACCCATACCCCACACAGGCCCACACATACGACACTTCTCTCTTGTTGTACACTATGCTTGTTATCGACAAGGGATACAAGAATGACTTCTAAATATTAGTAAAAACAATGTAGTTCATAGATACATGTCATATAAAGCAGTAACAACAGGTCTTGCTCAATATTTCAAGAAATCTCACCCAAGAAATAGCTTTAATCATTCTGAAAGATTTCTTGCCCATTAATCTACAAGATTCCCCGATTTGTTTTTATAAAAGAGACCAAAAGCAAGAAATAAGTACAGTTTTCCAGCACGACATGGGCATCGCCGTTTTCTTGAAAACGTAACGAACTATGTGAAGTCGTGTATGAAGTACATGTATTCAAGTTTATAGATGCTTCCTTCCCAGGTGTATGTGGTGATGAAGCATTTCATCCACCTGCTATTATCCTTTGTAGTACTACAATTGCCAGAACGCAAATTGCATACAAAAGTTGATGCACTTCTGGAGTGAAGGATTCTCATAAATGAAATAGACTTGTCAACTGCTATATTTGTGTATTTTTGAATGAAAAAGTAAAATACTTACATTTGTGGCCCTGTTTTATATTTCTTACCAAATAAAATATCAAATTTATCAGCTATAAATTTGTCCTCATTGGAAAGTAAAGTTTTGTTATTGATTTAAAAAGTATGTCCAACTAAAGATTGATGCATGATACATGTACCACTTCAACTGGTACGTTATACTTTAAAGAAAATTGCTGCGCCGACTACATGCTAAAAGGCATCACATCATTACAAGAATATCTTAATTTATATATCTTGTATACATAATCGTAACGAATATTGTACATGAAAGGGCAGGAATGTATCTTATTTTTCAGAATACCTACATTTATTCTTTGGGGTGAAGTTTCCTTTCAAGGTATTGGGTATCCTGGCCTCATATATTAATATTACACCATATCACAGACACTGATAACACGTAGGTAAGCACTATTTTTTTGTTTGTCCCTCGAAAATTTGAAAAATGCCCCCCCCCCCCCTCCTTGAGCGCCAGGGGGGCGGGGACATCGCCCCCCAAAAAAGGTAAAATTAACGTGTGTTTACACGTTTTTTCCCCGGGGGGGGGGGGGGGGGGGGCGGGCCCCCGGTCCCCTTCCCCTAGATCCGCCACTGAACATAAATGCTGACTGCATCTTAATGAACATAATAAAGAGACTTCTAACCAAAATATAAAAAACTTTTCATGACGTTTGGGTATCCAGCCTTGTCCAGAATACTGGAAAAAGATTTTCTTTTTGTTTCATTGAGGGAATCACTGTTAGTTATGTTGAATAACTCTGTAACAAGACTTATAGTACCTAGTCCAAGGTGAGAGGCATGGTATTCTTGTCTGTAGGATGTAAACTTGGTTTCCCCGATTCCAAGGGCCTTGGCGAAAGGACGGAAGTCTTCCATGATTAAATCAAGCGCCACATTGATAAGTTCTGGTTCGTAGATTTGTCCTCTGGGACGAGATACCAGACCTATAACGAAGAATATATTGTGTTACTATGCAAAAAATGTTTTTTTTTGTGCATAATTTGATTAGAGTCTAAACCTAAACTAATCTATTGACGAATAATGTTCATCTTCATTTAGACTTTTAGCGACTTAACGTAAACAAAGACCCTACAAATTATAACCAGAGACGTTTTGTTATTAATGTGTATGCCTGAAGGATCTACTGGTCCTTGAATATATATATAGTGCAGATGCTTTTAGAACCTGCAGCGCTTCCTACATTGAAAAAACGACATTCTCCGATGTCCAATTTCATCTAATTAATCATTTACTTAAGCTTGTATTAGCTTCTTACTACTGGATATACCCACCTCTAAAATTGATTGTTTTTAATGCAGTCGAAAATATTTTCAATTTCTTTACTTGTTTTTGTTTTGCCGTGTTATTTTCCATCTCCAAGGAAAATATGTCCTAAGAAAATGTGACAGAATATTTGATAACAAATAAATATACTGTACTAATCCATCTGTGTATTTATTGAAGAAAAAAACATATCTCGGCAAATGACTACAGTTCGAATTCTATTATCTATCTTTCTTTGTCAGAGGTTTAGAAATGCTGTCTTTTCTATTTTTCAACAGTAGATCGCACACGCTATGATTGTATTATAAAGATTGTACAAACCTTGATTTGCGGTGACTTCTGACTCCTCACAATGAAGGCGAGTAGGATCTTTAATTGGGTCATCCCAATTTGGCACATTGATTTCTACAAGAAGAAAACATTGAATAGGTTGTCACGTAAAGGTCTAACACTTACATTAATTGTTACAAATTATCAAAATCTAACAATTCGTAAATTTCCCGGTGAAAACGAAAAAAGACAAGACATAGCTTTGAATGTATTAACCTGAACCTGTTGTAACCAACCGTATACACCATTTGACCAACCTTACTTTCAACACTATCGCTCTACGCTCTTAAAATATTGGGAAGTTTAGTAACCACTTGTCAAGGCAGGCTCACATTGCAATTTTAAATTGCCCACCAATCATCGTGTATTGCGTTCAATTGTCGCTGATAAATGTGCTAGCGACCGCAGATGGCAGAAATAATCAGTCGCGTCCGTCGGAAAATGTTCAGCATGTTAACAATTTTGTGTTTGTGGCGGCCAAGAAAATCGTCGTGATTCCGTTCAGATTTCGTTGAAGTGCGCAACCCTCATTTCCTTGACGTTTCCATGCCGTGCGATTCCGTCTCTAGCGTTTTGAGGTCGGCACAATTTCGTTGGTAGTCGTTGTCATTTGTCAACGACCATTGACGGCAAAACAACGACAAGTGACGTCACATCTCGGACCCCGACGACACGTTGCGGCAATTAACGGGTGATGACTGTAGATGGCGGGTTGTTCACGCGTACCTGCGGCATTGCAACGGTGGTCTGCGATGGGTCACGAGTTGGCAACGATGGTCCATGAGATGGTAAAATCTAAAGTAAAAATGTAACAGTATATTATTCTCCAGCCCAGCACAGCGTATGTCTGCGTGGATGACCTGAACGTAGTGAAGAGTGGGAAAGCCAAACTCGACTATTCATACGACCCGCACACACACACACACACACACACATGCTTAAATGTCGGCCGCTGAGTCACGTTATCGTCGCCGCAACACACCGTCATCAGCCGTTCCTTGCTGCCATCCAATCCGCTGCCAGACGTCTGACCTCGTTCCTTGTTGCCGGGCTCGGTCGAAACATCGTCAATCGCCGTCGAGACAACGTCTGATTTCGGTCGCTAGACTCCGTTTCATGCCGCAGCCATGTGTACCTTGCCGTTGTGATGTCGCTGAATGTCGTTTCCAACCGTCAGTGAATCTTGGTTTTCCCCTTTTGCAGTCGCTTTGCCGCCAAAATGTTGTGATTTTCACGTCCGTCGCCTTTCACAGGGTCTTTGCCGCTACTATGTGAGCCAGCCTTTATTTAGAGATTCACCAATGTTTAAGTTATTTTAACAAATTCGCCTATATGTGGCAATTTTCTTTGTTTAATAAGTGGGCATATTTACCAATAGTGTTAGATGAATAAGGGTTGGGAAAAATACTTGCCCTATATTTCCTGTTATTTTAGCAAGCTTCGTAAATATTGTTGAAGAATTAATAGTTGGTCCAAATATGTCGGTAAAGGGCACACTTTACCCAATCTGATTCAAAGTAAAACAAATACATATATATACCCATACAACAGTTGATCAATTCCTATCCTCTCCTCCGAAACGAAAATGCAGTTGATAGCATCTTAACCATTGTTGCTAAGATTTTGTCAATATTTTGCAAGATTCTTTTTAGAAGAGTTTGTCCCTACACCTACGACACATCTTAATAATATAATATGTGGTGTAGATGTTTATGAAAAACGACAACATTACTCGAATTAAACTTATATTAAACTGAGACCTTACCCAAATTGTCAGTTCTTTCTGTGGGAACATTAGCAGCACGCCATAGTCGGCGTCTTTTCTCGTAGTTACTACAGTTCTGCTCAGCCCACCAATCCTCGATCATTCGATGACTATCGAACAGAGCTGTTCTGTTTTCCTCGATGATGTTATCAATCCGAATATTTTCGATCTTTGAGCTGAATGTAATGGTCAAACTATATTTTTTCCTGAATTCCATCGTAGCATTAATCAGTTCTGTACAGTGTCGTGATGTTATTTGAGGTAATAGGAATTCTTGTATTTCATTCTTATCTAGCCGAAGTTTCTGGCTTTCAGGTACTGAATGAAAAGAAAAAGAAATTGGTCTTATTAACCGTAGGATAATGTTCCAAAAGACATACACAGAAAACTTTCTTTGTATTATTTTGAATATTATTGTTATCCTCTAATGTTGAGAGGCATTCAATTGTAATGACATTATGAATTTTAAACGCGTAACAAACGCGTGAAGATCCTTCTGGGCTGGCATTATTATACAGTATTCTTTATTTGTATTGATAACATTTGTCACATTGTGAAAATATATTGGAATCAATACTCCATTTGTGATTCAATTCTCTTATAAATATATATGAGCGTAAAAAGAGCGGCGTTTAATTACTTCGATAGAAATCCTCATCGCTTGGAGGTTGCTTGATTGTCTCTAGTGCTAGGCTTAACCTGACCTCTTGGTTTCCAGAACTGCCATCTTCCCTCAATTGTTTCAAGATGTTCATGGCTCCTACGACGACCTCTCTTTCCCCTTTGTCCTTCAGCACTTTAAGGTGTTCACGTCGCGCACCAAGGTCTTTTAGGATTGCAATGATGCTGTCAGTTTCACCGATGTGCCACAGAAAATGTTCGAGATCGTCCGCAGTCACTGCTCGAGTAGAGTCGGAGTAATCTACATGTGCATGTGAAAGAATAAGATGGGATACACTTCGACATAAGTTTTACTCAAAATGGTTAAATGATTATTTGTTGTCAAGACTTCACTACATTCAGTAGTATGCATAGTTAAATGTTCCTGATACGTACACCGATACTCCTAAGAGCAAACTTCTCTTTATAATGTATAATACATATCAATATTTTACCTTCAATTTTGTTTTTTAGTCACGAACATAAATACGCTTGATAATTTGATTCATGAACAGATGTTAAAATGAGTAATAGGTATGGCGATTGACAAGTTTGAACCTAAGCAATTATTTCGGGGAAACAAATTTACAACTACACAAAAGAAGTAACGAAGACCTTAGAAAAAAGAAGAAAAAGATCACTATCACAAACGCATGTAGTTTTTAATATTAAAAATCAATGTTGAATTACCTTGTAATTCGCCTATTGTTGACTTCAAGCTGTCATCCAAACACGCATCAAAGAAGTCTTTCCTCTGACATGTCCCAGTGTATCCGGCTTTCCACTTGCAAAACTCCTCGTAATAATCCTCGTTTGTTTGTAATGTCTTAGAATTGTCTTCGTCTTTGATCAGTTTGTCGAGAACCTTTAAAAGTTTCTCGCTCAAATGCTGCTCTCGAGCAAACATCACCAGTGTCCACAGTTCAATGTATGAAATAAGATCTGGCCAAGATGGTAACATAATTGTTAAATGTTTATTTTCCTTTCTGCCTAATGAGGCTTATATAAAGCATTAAACTTTTAATGTGGAATGTCAGCTTCTCCACAATTTTACACCAATACCTCCGTCCCATTCTACCACTCTCTATTTCAATCAGATAGGTACACACTTGCACCCTTTACATGTAGGCCTATAATGTATAATTACTGTTACAATAATTGATCGCAAAATAATGTGATACATTTTCATTCACTAACTATAAATTAAAATGTGTCTTCTAACTTTACGAAAATTACAGATAAGACACAATTATGATCTCAATAAAATGTTAAAATAATTGAAAATTTTGAATGATATTTGAATTGGTTTGTTCCGTACACTACCAATATATTCTTTGAAAGATGCTAGCGATATGTATTCCGTGTCACTTTCCTAATTTCGTTTATCGGTGATAGTTTTGTTTGTGTTAAACCTTTATGAAATAAATGAGATACGTGCTGATCAGGATTTTCTATTTCGCAAGTGGTTAAAACAAAAGGTAAATAAATGAAATAAATTGATAAAATATGATGGTCGAAACTTGAACCTTACCACGGTGTCTAGCGCAATAGACCATAGAGACCCTTTCGTATTTTCCTGAGGAAAAAGTTAAGAAGAAAATAGAAATAATTGCAACGTCATTTTGTTCCGATTCATATAGTTTTCTTATTGTATGTGTTTTTTTATCATATTTTGATTAAATACAAATTTCTCTCGGCACGTTATCAGGATTAGCATTTATCTTGAAATTAAGCGCCATTGAAACTGTTCCCACCCTCACTTACTTATTCAACAAATCAATGAAAACTGGAAAATTTCCGAATCCTTGAAAAACGGCTATAAATTGTGCCTATACAATACGAATAGCGAGAAATCCTCCCCTGGTAATTTCAGGCCAATTTCGATATTGCCCTGTGTGTCAAATATTTTAGAACGAGTTGTACAATACCAGCTATTAGATTACTTGCATCAAAAAGATATTTTATGTGGAGAACAGTCTGGATTCAGACCTAAGCATTCGACAACATCTACCCTAATAAAGGTCACAGATGATTGGCTTCAGGCCATGGACGATTCTAAATACACAGGTACTGTATTTTTCGACCTGCGAAAAACTTTCGACAGTGTCGACCATCAAATTCTTATCAAGAAAATGCATATTACATCGGTATAAAAAACATGTTTAGTGACTGGTTTTATAGCTATCTAAGTGGAAGAACACGTACAAACCTTGTAAATCATTCTCTTTCATCTTCCAAATTTATATCATGCGGGGACCCGCAAGGGTCGCTTTTAGGGCCCCTCTTATTGATAAAAACATACGTTAACGATCTTGCCAAATACATTAAATCAATCAATCTAAAGTTATATGCAGACGACACAGTGATGTATTCCTCCGATACCTCAGTACGCAAAATTGAGTCAACTCTGAACAGTAACCTACTTCTTTTACACCAGTGGATAAAGGTGAATAGACTACGTGTAAATTTTGAAAAACTGTTTGTATGCTTATTGGTAGTCGATACATGCTGTCAAAAGAAAAGAAATTAAATGTCACCCAAAAATCAACAAGTGGAAAATGTCAACTTCTTAGGTGTCATTTGTGATAAGCAAATTAAATTGAACATTCACACTGATACGATGGTGAACAAAATAAGAAAAATGGTAAGCTTTCTTGATAGATTAAGAAGCACCTTCAATGAATCTATATTAAAACTAGTGAACAATGCAGCTGTTCTTCCCCTCTTCGACTACGGAAATGATGTATATGGTTCGGCCTGTAAATATTAACTGAAATATTACAAAAGCTCCAAAATCGTGCTGGGCGTTTGATTTTACGTATCATTCGTGACTCTCATATACCCAATTCAGAAATTCACAATGTCAATAACTGGGAATCGTTACACGACAGGAGAAATTAGCATTTGCTAACCTACATGTTTAAATCACTTTAATGAGATGAACCCTGTTTACATTTCAGACCTTTTTACTATACTGTGCACGAATACTACTTACGCTTCGGCGGAAGACTATACTGGATTTTTTAAACGAACTTTTAAGTACAGAGGAGCTATGGGTTATAATAGTCTACCTGTAATTGTAAGAACTGCCTCAACTCTGAATAGCTTTATACGCGAAATAACATTGTTCCACTCACATGCTCAATCACCCAGACCTTTATAATATATTGACCAATTCCAGACTCGGGAGAGGGGGGGGGGGGGTGGACTTTCGCAGTCCTTTCGCAGTCCTTTCACACAACTAACATTCTGTAGAGTTTAAGCATTCATAACTGTTAATTATACCTTCTTTATATCCTTTAATTTAGTAAATAATTAAACGTCATGTTGCATATTTATGTATATGATTTCAGGACCCACTGGAAGACAAGCAGTTTCGTGCCTGGCACAGCTGAATATGGACTTTCCAGCCGTTTTATTAATGCTTATGCTTATACTTGTATACTATTTTTGTTTTTTATCAAACGGATAATAAATACTATACTATACTATTCATTTTTACTCTACATGACATTTTATTGTATTTTAAACTAATTAAAAGATTAACTTATTGTTATTTGATAACATATTATTCTCTTTTTACATGGCAAAAATGTAATATCTAAGTAGGTTTTAGCTCACGTTTCATGTGTCTTTTCCGTCGTTTTGAAACGTATACAGCTGCAACAAGGATGATTGCGGAAATAAGTACTACAGCTGTAAGTTGAACAAAAAATATTAATTGGAATCTGATTAATTACCACATTTAAAACGGAAAGCGGGTGGATCTGGTACGCAGAATGACAGCTGAGATAGGTGCATTTGGTTATATTCAACGATATCATTTCACACTCTTCCCCTCTCTCTCCAGTTAAATATTCTTTTTGATCATTTATGTAATATTTGAATGTATCAGCCTTTGGAATGTCTTAAAAATGAGTGAATATTAATTACTCAATATTAATTATCCATTCTCTCGTAATATCTCATTGATTATCATTTACTAGTCCTACAATATTTTGACCTATCCTTAAGGAAATAAGTACATTGAGTTATAATTTAAATTGCTAGGCTATTACGTACGGACAACAGCTGTCACAACATTAAAGCTGGATTGCGGGACATCTCGAATCAAATGGATCGTCATCGACCTACTAAAGGCTCGTCCAACGAACCCGGTGGCGACACATTCAAACGAAGAATCAGCGCCACCATCAGCTGTAATTCGAATACGTTTATTCTTGGTGCCATCATTGTTGTTCCATTCCTTCGTTTCCAAAGATTGAACTCTTTCTGATCCAAGCACAAAGTAAAGGTCCATATCAGGGTAGTATTCATCTACTCGACAGGTTAAGGTAGTATCTGAGCTGATGCGGATAGAACAAGATGACGAGCTATTGCCGGGACACTCTCCAATGAAAGGAAATGGCTCTCGAGGATAAGCTTTAATTAAAATAAAAATGTGACTAATGTTATGATCAGGTTTGATTTGGGGTGTTATTGGTAATCTTTGTCCTCTGTATTATCATATCATGTCACTTTGAAAAACGTAAACAGAAAAGTCTTTTTTTTCAAAGGCGTTTAATCGCATTTAATCACAAATCATCTAAGAAGGATTAGAGAGAGAGGAAAACATTTAAAGGATCTTTTAACATTGCTAGTACATGTATTAATAATAATAATAATAATAATAGCTAGTTCTTATATAGCGCTTTTCAGGACCGAAGGCCCTCTCAAAGCGCTTTACAGATATATATATTATTACCCCGGTCATAGGATTCAGGCTTTCCTGCACACAATGTATGCACATTCTCCACTCCCTGGGGAGCATTCCAGCCAGGCGTCATTTTTACAAGCGCACACTTGCTAATCTAAGCACATTAGCTTTCGCATCCTACCGGGTACCCATTTAACACCTGGGTGGAGAGTGGCAAATGTAGATCAATTAGAATAATCTGTAAATCGTTACATTTTACAGGGAATCAGAGACAATAATATTATGCTTTATTTATTTACACTAATTTTGTCCCGTATTTCCAAAATTATGAAGCTCAACTGAATTCTTTTCTTTTTATAAGGACCCTACTTTCTATTTAGGAATAAATGGACCATTTCCTTTTGTTAAAGAATGTGATCTCTTTATTTTCATTTTCAGAATTGCGAATCTTCGGATAAATAATCCTGCGGAAAACAGTAACTTCTCAGTAACCATGGTATTAACACACCAAATACTCGAAATAATTGCCCATTTCTTGGGGGGGGGGGGGGGGGCGCTATTTGATCTCAGAAAATATATTCACATTTCATTCACTTTCTAGGCTTAACAATAAACAAAAGGACGGGACACTATTATTCTTTATTAATATATTCATTATGTATCATTATTTGTTTTTTTATACTTCATTATTATCATTATAATTGTTTCTTTTTTGGGGAAGGGGGAGAAGGTTGTTAAAAGTTAAATATGCTAGTTGGTGTATGGAGAAGAGGAGGGGAGGTGGTAGCCATTCAAATCATAAGTATACACGTAGGCCTTGCGTTGATATTGGTTTCTGAACTTGATAGAGAACATAAACTGGCTGCAGGAAGGGTTTCCTTGTTGAAATAAAACATTATATTTTCCTTCATTTTGAAAAGACCTACCGAATACGTTGAGCGCAGTAGCATCCTGATAAACACTGCCGGTGTCATAATCAATAACCACGCAGAAATAGTGATCTTCATGCTTGATAGTTACATCGTAGATGACCAGTGAGTATTCCTTGGTGATGTTGAACAACCTTTCTTCGTATCCAGGTCCACTTCTTTCTATGACTCCGTGAGACAAGTCGATGAAGACAAGGTCTGCGTTTGTACTGACCCAGGAGACCTTCTTTGGACGAATATTCACTTGGCAGGGCACCGTCCCAGTATTCCCAACTTCCAGCGTGACAACTGATTTTGTTTTTAAGGCAACATCTAAAGAGAAGCCAAAGCAAAGCAAATCTATTGGTAAATAACATATTCTGTTTGACCCGTATGGTGAACAAATGATTTGATTCGATTTGATTTGATTTATTTCTTTCTGTTTGATTTTCTTTTGCATTTTTACAAATATATAACATACAAAACATTGCAAAAGAATATAATGTCGAATAAAGTAACTATAAATCGAAAAAATGAAACAGGAGGGTTGACAAAGTAAGCAAAGCTTGATAGCATGACTACCCTCAATAGATACATACTAATACGAATATGGTGGAACAAGTAATGGAATAGATATTCTGACGAAACAAAAAACGAAACGAAACAAACCACATACAAAAAAACAACTTGAATTAATTCTCCCGGTTTAGTTGAGTGGAATGCATGTCCGTTGATTTCGGTTTGATTTTATATATTTTCAAAGTTATATATATATATATAATAGCTATCGAAGTATTTTCGTGTATGAGCGCCCTGAGATTTAGCATTGTACCATAATATGAAGTAACTCACCAGTCACTGTCACATCGGTATAGTTGTCTATAAGAATTCCATGCTGGTTTGAAACGAAACAGATGTAGCGCCCTGTATCTGTATCATTTACAGTTTTGATGACCAGAGAGTAGTTGTCGGTCATATCACAGCTACCGTCTTCATATCTAGGACCAGTCTTTGTTTCAGGAGTCCACGTCATGAGAGTTGGTGAGGTCCAGGGGTCATGTCCTTTCTTCCAGAATACAGCGTAAGGTGGTCCAGTGAAACGACATGTCAGGATGCCCGAGCTGCCGTAGACGAGTGTTTTCTTGAGCTCCGTGTAGACTTTATCATCGGGAATTTCTTGCGATGCTCCAGAACCTTAATAATAAAGAATAAATAGGGATATGTTATATACATGTACCTTCAAACTGATAACGTATGTTATGAGCTTCTTAAAAATATGCACCGTCATTCCATCAATGATCGTTTTTCCCCTTAGCTTTAGTAATGTTTCAAAATTGTTTGGAGTATAGGGTAAGGGTACTCTTCGAAGCTCGAACCCGATCACATCGACAACACCGACGACATAGAAAGGATAACAATGTGAACAGGATATTTTAAATTACACCGATCGAATAGCCAAGAAACGGTCAGTATGCAATCGGTTTGAAATTTAAGTTTGGTGGTCTGAATGAGGCTTTAAAGCAAGGGTATTCCTATGTAATAGTCAAGGTAATCATACACAATTTGTCAAATTATAGAGGTGCACATTACTGCAACGGTTTCTCCAATGGTTTGGTCCTACTCAATTACTTTTTAACGTGGTAGATAGTAATGTACATATGTACCGGAAGAAACAGTGATCTAAATAGAATTAAAAGACTTTTCCATCCGTGGAAGTTTATTGAAGTATTAGGAAAACTCTATTCCGAAATTACCAAATTGGAGCAATGTAAGAACGAATAATCCCGCAACTAATATTGCTACTTTTGCGGCCATATTTTTTGCTTTCCTCTGTGTGAAATTTGGAACGATTTGCACGTAGACCTACTGGTTTGCATGAACCATATCGCTAGATGATTAATTGAAATTTGATAAGATTATGTCAATATTTACATTGCAGTCACCCCAAAATGAGTCATAATGTAGAACAAACAGGAAAAGGGGCGGGGACAGATATTTGTATCGATCCCCTCCAAATTAAAGTATCGCCTCTTTACCGATAGACAAAGAGGGAAATAGTACTAGTCCAGGTGTTATTTAATTAATCCTTTCCTAACTAACTATTTAACGCCCCCAACATGTTTAAAACATAAGGAAGGTGCATACGAAATTACTTTTGTTATCGCTGTCAACAGACTCTTTGTCCATTTTTGTCTCAATGAATGCAATTTTACACTAGATCTTCTGATGACATATGCCGTCTGATGCCAACAAAGATCCCTATTAAGATTTAAAAAAAAAAAAAAGGCAGCGGAAGATCCAGGTTAATTGTTAATTAGCAAAAGAGTGGATTTACAATAAACAACGCCCCTACTAGCAAGCCACGACAGGCCAATTTTCTTTTAGCTTGCGCGGGTCGACATCGTTCAACCAGTGCAGCGGAGCAACACGCTCGCCACCAATCGAAATGAGCAAAGTTGTCCGAACTGTGTACATTCATTTAATGACATTGATTGATCTGATATCAGCGCACAGTTTTATACTGAATTTGGATGTCAAAATCCACCCACCAATTGATTATGACTGAAAATTTAGCCTTGTTGGGGACAAAAGCCAATACAAGTGATCATTTTGAGACCAAACCGTGGCCGTAACGTTGTTGATGTGGTCAATATGACCACTTTTTTTAACAGCAGGGCAAAAAATTACACAGAATATGCCCATCATATCTCATTTGCTATTAATACGATTCGAAAAGTACCTGGCCGAAAGTAACCGTAATGGTCAGATTTGTCCTAAAATGGGCCAACATTACCAAAACGCAGTAGATGAGGTCTACAAGACTGATATTGTTTTTAATAAATCAGAAATTTGCCCTTGAATAAAAAATTACCATCCCCACCAACATTTTTGATAAACCCTCTTATCTCTCAATGAATAAACAATGCCGCAGATAATATTTTTGTTGACTTGTTCCCGTGGTGCATCGCGTGAAATCAAGTACACAATGGCGTCGCTAGTTGGCGCTATGGATTGTGATATTTCACTGTATTGACCTTCGAGCATATGCGCATCCGTGTGACACATTCAAAGACGATTATGATTTATCACTCTAACACAGCTATGCCGAAAATAGGCTCAAAAGACTGGAAGTTCTAATGATCGAATAAGTTATATTGTAGCATCTAGTTTGAAAGAACAGATGTCCTCTATATAGTGGAGATCAGTTAACTACACTCTGCTCAATTGACCACATTCTTACCAAAAGATGTAGTCTTTTGAGAAATCCTCCATGTGAAAAATTTCGAGCGTACAGACACGCACACCCATAACCGACACCGGCCCGCACATACAACACGGCATACTTTTTTCTTTATCAACAAGGCATAACCATAATTAATTATTACTATGATCATACAAATGAAGTGGATACATCTTATCCGCTTTTCTATAATATTTTATTATCTTGTTGTTCGTTATTCAATAATATTAGACAGCAGGCTAATATTTATTCAGTCATATTATTTGCTTGGCAAAGTCACTATTGACATTGGAATAACATTTGATGAACAGATTGTTGTCAAATATTAAAACAAGGCCTTTGGAATCGGATCATAGCCTATCCATCATAATCGGTCAAGGAAAAATAAACAGGTTTAACCTCTTTTTATGATTAGGTATGGTGACAAAGGGGGATAAGTGTTTTGTTATCATGGTTTATGGAAAGTTTATTACGTTTCGTTTTGACTTGCCGAACATACACTGTTGGTCATCATGGTGGAATCATTATTTTTACCCCAATTTATTGAATGATTTTGACAATGATTTATTCCTAATAGATCTAGATAATAGTATACATTCTCAGATTTTATTGAATGACAATTGGGGAGCGTTTGTTTTGCGTGACTGCTAAAGCATGTGTGTGCTACTATGCTAATCAACTAGGGGACCTACGTCCTTAAGTCATAACTGACAGTAATGGGGATTAATGCCTCATAAAAGGGCACTAATATAGCACATCGACACGGCTTTGATCCTGGGGGCTCACAGTAACGCGGCCATTGCTTAGCCAATGAATCATGACTGTACGCAGCGGGCGCTAGGGTACGTCGACGCCCCCTCAAAAAAAAAGAAAAAAAAGAAAGAAAATGCAATAAATTGTCAATAATTCTTTGCATTTTCCCCCAGTCCCCAACAGGAAAAATTATTCTGTAGGGCCATGCATTATGGTTCAAGGCATGCCCACATAGAAGATTTGTTATGTTGGGGGTCGGGGCAAAACTTCGAAGAATTATTGAAAATTTATTGCATTTTCTTTGTGTTTTTTTTTAATTTTTGTGGGGGCGTTGACGAACCCTACTCCGGGATCGGAGGGACCGCATGCGCGTTCCTAAAATCTCCAGGAAAGGGGTACTTTTTCGCGCGACAAAATCCGGCCCGAGAATTGTAAAAAAAAGGGGTGTATTTGACTTTTCACCCGGAGATTTCTTTAAAAAGGGGGTGGGTTTTTTTTTTCTCTCTCTTTTTGGACTCCTGAGAAATGTAAAAAGGGGGTTATAAATTATTTTGAATATCATAGAAAAATTGATCAAATCAAAATTGATTCATCTACTCGACAGGTTAAGGTAGTATCTGAGCTGATGCGGATAGAACAAGATGACGAGCTATTGCCGGGACACTCTCCAATGAAAGGAAATGGCTCTCGAGGATAAGCTTTAATTAAAATAAAAATGTGACTAATGTTATGATCAGGTTTGATTTGGGGTGTTATTGGTAATCTTTGTCCTCTGTATTATCATATCATGTCACTTTGAAAAACGTAAACAGAAAAGTCTTTTTTTCAAAGGCGTTTAATCGCATTTAATCACAAATCATCTAAGAAGGATTAGAGAGAGAGGAAAACATTTAAAGGATCTTTTAACATTGCTAGTACATGTATTAATAATAATAATAATAATAATAGCTAGTTCTTATATAGCGCTTTTCAGGACCGAAGGCCCTCTCAAAGCGCTTTACAGATATATATATTATTACCCCGGTCATAGGATTCAGGCTTTCCTGCAAACAATGTATGCACATTCTCCACTCCCTGGGGAGCATTCCAGCCAGGCGTCATTTTTACAAGCGCACACTTGCTAATCTAAGCACATTAGCTTTCGCATCCTACCGGGTACCCATTTAACACCTGGGTGGAGAGTGGCAAACGTAGATCAATTAGAATAATCTGTAAATCTTTACATTTTACAGGGAATCAGAGACAATAATATTATGCTTTATTTATTTACACTAATTTTGTCCCGTATTTCCAAAATTATGAAGCTCAACTGAATTCTTTTCTTTTTATAAGGACCCTACTTTCTATTTAGGAATAAATGGACCATTTCCTTTTGTTAAAGAATGTGATCTCTTTATTTTCATTTTCAGAATTGCGAATCTTCGGATAAATAATCCTGCGGAAAACAGTAACTTCTCAGTAACCATGGTATTAACACACCAAATACTCGAAATAATTGCCCATTTCTTGGGGGGGGGGGCGCTATTTGATCTCAGAAAATATATTCACATTTCATTCACTTTCTAGGCTTAACAATAAACAAAAGGACGGGACACTATTATTCTTTATTAATATATTCATTATGTATCATTATTTGTTTGTTATACTTCATTATTATCATTATAATTGTTTCTTTTTTGGGGAAGGGGGAGAAGGTTGTTAAAAGTTAAATATGCTAGTTGGTGTATGGAGAAGAGGAGGGGAGGTGGTAGCCATTCAAATCATAAGTATACACGTAGGCCTTGCGTTGATATTGGTTTCTGAACTTGATAGAGAACATAAACTGGCTGCAGGAAGGGTTTCCTTGTTGAAATAAAACATTATATTTTCCTTCATTTTGAAAAGACCTACCGAATACGTTGAGCGCAGTAGCATCCTGATAAACACTGCCGGTGTCATAATCAATAACCACGCAGAAATAGTGATCTTCATGCTTGATAGTTACATCGTAGATGACCAGTGAGTATTCCTTGGTGATGTTGAACAACCTTTCTTCGTATCCAGGTCCACTTCTTTCTATGACTCCGTGAGACAAGTCGATGAAGACAAGGTCTGCGTTTGTACTGACCCAGGATACCTTCTTTGGACGAATATTCACTTGGCAGGGCACCGTCCCAGTATTCCCAACTTCCAGCGTGACAACTGATTTTGTTTTTAAGGCAACATCTAAAGAGAAGCCAAAGCAAAGCAAATCTATTGGTAAATAACATATTCTGTTTGACCCGTATGGTGAACAAATGATTTGATTCGATTTGATTTGATTTATTTCTTTCTGTTTGATTTTCTTTTGCATTTTTACAAATATATAACATACAAAACATTGCAAAAGAATATAATGTCGAATAAAGTAACTATAAATCGAAAAAATGAAACAGGAGGGTTGACAAAGTAAGCAAAGCTTGATAGCATGACTACCCTCAATAGATACATACTAATACGAATATGGTGGAACAAGTAATGGAATAGATATTCTGACAAAACAAAAAACGAAACGAAACAAACCACATACAAAAAAACAACTTGAATTAATTCTCCCGGTTTAGTTGAGTGGAATGCATGTCCGTTGATTCCGGTTTGATTTTATATATTTTCAAAGTTATATATATATATATAATAGCTATCGAAGTATTTTCGTGTATGAGCGCCCTGAGATTTAGCATTGTACCATAATATGAAATAACTCACCAGTCACTGTCACATCGGTATAGTTGTCTATGAGAATTCCATGCTGGTTTGAAACGAAACAGATGTAGCGCCCTGTATCTGTATCATTTACAGTTTTGATGACCAGAGAGTAGTTGTCGGTCATATCACAGCTACCATCTTCATATCTAGGACCAGTCTTTGTTTCAGGAGTCCACGTCATGAGAGTTGGTGAGGTCCAGGGGTCATGTCCTTTCTTCCAGAATACAGCGTAAGGTGGTCCAGTGAAACGACATGTCAGGATGCCCGAGCTGCCGTAGACGAGTGTTTTCTTGAGCTCCGTGTAGACTTTATCATCGGGAATTTCTTGCGATGCTCCAGAACCTTAATAATAAAGAATAAATAGGGATATGTTATATACATGTACCTTCAAACTGATAACGTATGTTACGAGCTTCTTAAAAATATGCACCGTCATTCCATCAATGATCGTTTTTCCCCTTAGCTTTAGTAATGTTTCAAAATTGTTTGGAGTATAGGGTAAGGGTACTCTTCGAAGCTCGAACCCGATCACATCGACAACACCGACGACATAGAAAGGATAACAATGTGAACAGGATATTTTAAATTACACCGATCGAATAGCCAAGAAACGGTCAGTATGCAATCGGTTTGAAATTTAAGTTTGGTGGTCTGAATGAGGCTTTAAAGCAAGGGTATTCCTATGTAATAGTCAAGGTAATCATACACAATTTGTCAAATTATAGAGGTGCACATTACTGCAACGGTTTCTCCAATGGTTTGGTCCTACTCAATTACTTTTTAACGTGGTAGATAGTAATGTACATATGTACCGGAAGAAACAGTGATCTAAATAGAATTAAAAGACTTTTCCATCCGTGGAAGTTTATTGAAGTATTAGGAAAACTCTATTCCGAACTTACCAAATTGGAGCAATGTAAGAACGAATAATCCCGCAACTAATATTGCTACTTTTGCGGCCATATTTTCTGCTTTCCTCTGTGTGAAATTTGGAACGATTTGCACGTAGACCTACTGGTTTGCATGAACCATATCGCTAGATGATTAATTGAAATTTGATAAGATTATGTCAATATTTACATTGCAGTCACCCCAAAATGAGTCATAATGTAGAACAAACAGGAAAAGGGGCGGGGACAGATATTTGTATCGATCCCCTCCAAATTAAAGTATCGCCTCTTTACCGATAGACAAAGAGGGAAATAGTACTAGTCCAGGTGTTATTTAATTAACCCTTTCCTAACTAACTATTTAACGCCCCCAACATGTTTAAAACATAAGGAAGGTGCATACGAAATTACTTTTGTTATCGCTGTCAACAGACTCTTTGTCCATTTTTGTCTCAATGAATGCAATTTTACACTAGATCTTCTGATGACATATGCCGTCTGATGCCAACAAAGATCCCTATTAAGATTTAAAAAAAAAAAAGGCAGCGGAAGATCCAGGTTAATTGTTAATTAGCAAAAGAGTGGATTTACAATAAACAACGCCCCTACTAGCAAGCCACGACAGGCCAATTTTCTTTTAGCTTGCGCGGGTCGACATCGTTCAACCAGTGCAGCGGAGCAACACGCTCGCCACCAATCGAAATGAGCAAAGTTGTCCGAACTGTGTACATTCATTTAATGACATTGATTGATCTGATATCAGCGCACAGTTTTATACTGAATTTGGATGTCAAAATCCACCCACCAATTGATTATGACTGAAAATTTAGCCTTGTTGGGGACAAAAGCCAATACAAGTGATCATTTTGAGACCAAACCGTGGCCGTAACGTTGTTGATGTGGTCAATATGACCACTTTTTTTAACAGCAGGGCAAAAAATTACACAGAATATGCCCATCATATCTCATTTGCTATTAATACGATTCGAAAAGTACCTGGCCGAAAGTAACCGTAATGGTCAGATTTGTCCTAAAATGGGCCAACATTACCAAAACGCAGTAGATGAGGTCTACAAGACTGATATTGTTTTTAATAAATCAGAAATTTGCCCTTGAATAAAAAATTACCATCCCCACCAACATTTTTGATAAACCCTCTTATCTCTCAATGAATAAACAATGCCGCAGATAATATTTTTGTTGACTTGTTCCCGTGGTGCATCGCGTGAAATCAAGTACACAATGGCGTCGCTAGTTGGCGCTATGGATTGTGATATTTCACTGTATTGACCTTCGAGCATATGCGCATCCGTGTGACACATTCAAAGACGATTATGATTTATCACTCTAACACAGCTATGCCGAAAATAGGCTCAAAAGACTGGAAGTTCTAATGATCGAATAAGTTATATTGTAGCATCTAGTTTGAAAGAACAGATGTCCTCTATATAGTGGAGATCAGTTAACTACACTCTGCTCAATTGACCACATTCTTACCAAAAGATGTAGTCTTTTGAGAAATCCTCCATGTGAAAAATTTCGAGCGTACAGACACGCACACCCATAACCGACACCGGCCCGCACATACAACACGGCATACTTTTTTCTTTATCAACAAGGCATAACCACAATTAATTATTACTATGATCATACAAATGAAGTGGATACATCTTATCCGCTTTTCTATAATATTTTATTATCTTGTTGTTCGTTATTCAATAATATTAGACAGCAGGCTAATATTTATTCAGTCATATTATTTGCTTGGCAAAGTCACTATTGACATTGGAATAACATTTGATGAACAGATTGTTGTCAAATATTAAAACAAGGCCTTTGGAATCGGATCATAGCCTATCCATCATAATCGGTCAAGGAAAAATAAACAGGTTTAACCTCTTTTTATGATTAGGTATGGTGACAAAGGGGGATAAGTGTTTTGTTATCATGGTTTATGGAAAGTTTATTACGTGTCGTTTTGACTTGCCGAACATACACTGTTGGTCATCATGGTGGAATCATTATTTTTACCCCAATTTATTGAATGATTTTGACAATGATTTATTCCTAATAGATCTAGATAATAGTATACATTCTCAGATTTTATTGAATGACAATTGGGGAGCGTTTGTTTTGCGTGACTGCTAAAGCATGTGTGTGCTACTATGCTAATCAACTAGGGGACCTACGTCCTTAAGTCATAACTGACAGTAATGGGGATTAATGCCTCATAAAAGGGCACTAATATAGCACATCGACACGGCTTTGATCCTGGGGGCTCACAGTAACGCGGCCATTGCTTAGCCAATGAATCATGACTGTACGCAGCGGGCGCTAGGGTACGTCGACGCCCCCTCAAAAAAAAAAAAAAAAAAAAGAAAATGCAATAAATTGTCAATAATTCTTTGCATTTTCCCCCAGTCCCCAACAAGAAAAATTATTCTGTAAGGCCATGCATTATGGTTCAAGGCATGCCCACATAGAAGATTTGTTATGTTGGGGGTCGGGGCAAAACTTCGAAGAATTATTGAAAATTTATTGCATTTTCTTTGTGTTTTTTTTAAATTTTTGTGGGGGCGTTGACGAACCCTACTCCGGGGTCGGAGGGACCGCATGCGCGTTCCTAAAATCTCCAGGAAAGGGGTACTTTTTCGCGCGACAAAATCCGGCCCGAGAATTGTAAAAAAAAAGGGTGTATTTGACTTTTCACCCGGAGATTTCTTTAAAAAGGGGGTGGGTTTTTTTTTCTCTCTCTTTTTGGACTCCTGAGAAATGTAAAAAGGGGGTTATAAATTATTTTGAATATCATAGAAAAATTGATCAAATCAAAATTGATTCATCTACTCGACAGGTTAAGGTAGTATCTGAGCTGATGCGGATAGAACAAGATGACGAGCTATTGCCGGGACACTCTCCAATGAAAGGAAATGGCTCTCGAGGATAAGCTTTAATTAAAATAAAAATGTGACTAATGTTATGATCAGGTTTGATTTGGGGTGTTATTGGTAATCTTTGTCCTCTGTATTATCATATCATGTCACTTTGAAAAACGTAAACAGAAAAGTCTTTTTTTCAAAGGCGTTTAATCGCATTTAATCACAAATCATCTAAGAAGGATTAGAGAGAGAGGAAAACATTTAAAGGATCTTTTAACATTGCTAGTACATGTATTAATAATAATAATAATAACTAGAAATTTAATTCGTCATGGGGACGAATTAGGTGGTCTGTCTTCAAGTCTTATGATAGATTATAATATTTACTATATTGAGAAAGGGAGAAGTTATATAGACATGTAAACAATGATGATCATCATGATGATCATGATGATGATGATCTTGATAGTAATGGTGATGACGATGATGATGATCATGATGATGTTGATGATTGTCATCAACAGACCACGATGACATCAGACTGAAAAAAATGAGAAAACATTTAGATAGTATATAGTCTCAGCTACAACATACTCGAAAATCAGCATAATCCAAGCAGAAATAATGTCGATATATTGCTCGCAAAAGACAGGAATGTAGAATCCAGATTTGAGAAAAAGTCATCTCCCATAAGGATTACATGCAAAAAGTAATGGATCAAGCGATAATAGGGTAATAATAAAGTTAATATAGTTGTTTATTACATTATTAACGATTCTACGTGCTTTAATATTCAAAGGAGATGGTACAGTGAAAGGTCAACAAGAAAAAACAGTGAAAAAAGAAAATTGTTGGAGACGCCCGGACTCGATCCAGGGACCTCGAGGTCGGAAGTCAAGTGCGTTACCGATATACCAAAAAAATTCCCATAGAGATTACACGTAAACAGAAATGGAATTCTTAAATCCCACTTTGTAAGTGAAATATGAGCATGATCCCGGCATCTGATCGAATAATAAAGGGCACACTTGTGATAGCTCATTGTCTAAGCTACAACATACTCAAAGCACAGCGTAAACAAAGATAAAACGACGGAGATATTGCTCGCGAAAGACGAGAATGTAGAATCCAGTTTTGAGAAAAAGTCATGTCCCATAGAGAATACACGCAAAATGTGAAAAATTGACATGCCTCCTTTAATCGCAAAAATACGCCATGATGCTTTCGTCAAAATGAAAATTCGTGAACGCTGCATTTGTAGAGAATTGTCTAAGCTAAAACATATCAAAATTTAGAAGTATATCGTTCAATATTTACAGAGATACAATCAATTTTCCAAAAATCTGCTGACGTCATAATATGCAAATTGAAATTTTGAGTTTGGAGGCCATTATGATGACGTCATGAGTTAATTGAGGGTCAAATGAGACATGAAATCATATCTCCAACTCATGCTTTTTCCAACCATGATATAAAAGTTGGGGGTCAATTGACTATGTGAAGAGCTATTTCTTTTTTTTAAATGACATGTATTTGATCAAATTTGCATTATATTTCCCATAGCAGCGCGCGCGGATTTTGAACTTTGACGCGCGCTCACGGCCTTATGAAAGGTCAAGAGTGACTGAAATTAATGTATATTGTCATTTACGGTAAGAGGAATCTAAATCATGTAAACAAAAATGAATTTGACCTTTTCCGCGCGTTGTGAGCGCGCGCATCGCGCGCGGGGACACTTACGGACGGAACATTTCGAAATGCTTAAAATGACCTGATTCGTACTCTCCTTTAATAGTTAAGTGATTTTGAGCATTTTAAAATTTTGACGCGCACGTACGCGTGCGTCGTGACCTTTATGTGACCTTTGTTGACATGACCTGTTGACCCTTGACCTGAAATTTATGTGATATGAATATGAATGACCTTTGCTTATGCATCATGAAGATATGATGGATAACGTGAATTCACAAAATGGCGCCTGGATGACGTCACGATGACCTGATGACCTTGAAAAGGTTACTGTCACGTCTCATGGCAATGACCTATGACTGTGCCAAAATTGAATGAAATTGACGAAACCGAACTTGAGTTATCGTAGGCACAAAAAAGTGTAGGAAATAAAAATAAATAATAATAATAACTAGAAATTTAATTCGTCACGAAGACGAATAAGGTGGTCTGTCTTCAAGTCTTATAATAGATTATAATATTTACTATATTGAAAAAGGGAGAAGTTATATAGACATGTAAACAATGATGATAATGATGATGATCTTGATAGTAATGATTATGATGATGATGATCATGATGATGTTGATGAGGATGATTATCATCATTATGATAATGATGATGATCATGATCATGAGCGTGAGTATGACATCTTATCGGAAAAATGAGGGATGATTTAGATAACATATGGTCTCAGCGACAACATACTAAAATTTGGGAGAAAACTGTTGAATAACAACCGAGATACAGGTCAAAACACATTGTCATGCAGATTCATGTTTTGAAAAAAGTGACCTCCCATAGACATAACACGCAAATATGACAAATTATGCATTGTCGCCTTTAATCGAATATTTCACTATGATGACGTCATCCAAATGAAAAAAATATGACTTATTCTGATAGAGAATTATCTCAGCTACAACATATCAAAATCTGGGAGAAAATCGATCACCGATAAGTGAGATAATCTCAATTAAACAAAGACAAAAATGACGTCATCAAAAAAATACATTTTGTTGAGTTTAGATGTCAATATGAAGACTTTGTTACACTTTGTACGAGTCAGGGTGGTATGAAATCATATCTCCATCTCATGCTTTCTCCAACCATGATATAAAAATTGGGGGTCAATGGACTATCTGAAGAGCTATTTCGATTTTTAAAATGGCATGTTTTTGATCAAATTTGCATTATATCGCCCATAGCAGTACGCGCGGATTTTGAACTTTGACGCACGCTCACGGCCTTATTAAATATGAAGAGTGACTGAAATTAATGTAAATTGTAAATTACGTTAAGAGGAATCCAAATCATGTAAACATTTTGAATTTGACTTTTTCTGCGCGTCATGAGCGCGCGCACCGCGCGCGGGGACATGTACGGACGGAAAATTTTGAAATGCTTAAAATGACCTGATTCGTACTCTCCTTAAGTAGTTAAGTGATTTTGAGCTTTCTAAAATTTTGACGCGCACGTACGCGCGCGTCATGACCTTTATGTGACCTTTGATGACATGACCTGTTGACCTTTGACCTGAAGTATATGTGATATTAATATGAATGACCTTTGCTGATGCATCATGAAGATATAATGGATAACGTGATTTCACAAAATGGCGCCTGGATGACGTCACGATAACCTGATGACCTTGAAAATGTTCCTGTCACGTCTCATGACAATGACCTATGACTGTGCCAAAATTGAATGAAATTGACGAAACCGAACTTGAGTTATCCTAGGAACAAAAAACGGGAAGAAATAAAAATAAATAATAACTAGAAATTTAATTCGTCATGGAGACGAATTAGGTGGTCTGTCTTCAATTCTTTTGATCATGATCATCTTCAATTTAATACCCCAATAAAATGATGTTAATGTAAAATGATGTATCGAGATATGAATTGATGAATGAAGTACTGATGAACTGATAGATTGAACTGATGTGAAATGAACTGAATCGATGAGCTAAAAGGATGAACTGATGAACTGATGAACTGAACTAAACTGATGAGCTGAACTGATGAACGAAATATTGAGAAATTATCTAGATGATGAATAATGATCATGATCATGATCAAATTTAATGCAAACAAATATCAAAATAAGTAGTCCTAATGAATATGACACAAAGTATAAAGAAATGAACTACTTGATCGTGATCATGATTGTCATGATGACGATAATGATAATCATGATGATGATCATGGTCATGATGATGATCATGATTATGATCATGATCATGATAATGGTGATGATGATGACGGTGATGATGATTATGATGATCATGATGATCATGATCATGATCATCATGATGATGTTGATGGAATGATTATCATCATACTGACAATGATGATGATCATGATCATTAGCGTAATCCTGGAATCTTATTGGAAGAATGAGGAGTGATTTAGATAACATATAGTCTCAGCTACAACATACTCGATGCTCAGCGAAAACAAAGCTGAGACGACGGAGATATTGCTCGTGAAAGACGGGAATGTAGAATCCAGTTTTCAAAAAAAGTCATGTCCCATAGAGAATACACGCAAAATGTGAAAAATTGACATGCCTCCTTTAATCACAAAAATACGCCATGATGCTTTTGTCAAAATGAAAAATCGTGGCGACGGCATTTGTTAAGAATTGTCTCAGCTAAAACATATCAAAATTTGGAAGAAAATTGATCAATATTTACAGAGATACACTGCAAACAGTGTGCCTAGGGTGTGATTGTGACGTCACAATAGAGTTCGCTCATAGTGGGCATTTTGTTATACGCGTAATATACATTGTCATTGTCACCAGCAGCTGGTGCGCGATGAAATGTACAACTGGGTCAATTATTGCTCACTAGTTTCCCACGCATTTTGCCGTTGACTTTTCAGATCGAGCAATAATATTTGTTCTATACAGTTAATAATGTATTTCGTATAGACATGTTTTTTGCCCATATATGCTATGTATTATAAGAGCTCGCACGCACAGACATTTACCTTAAACGGACGCTCATTTCGTTATTAATGGTCATAAAGAGATAAACATGGTATCAAATTGTTCGGAAATAAATGGGCAATACTATGATTGACAAAAAATTGCGATTCTAGCTTGCGTTCGACAATTAAGACCAAAAACGTGCGCGCAAATTTATCCGCGCGCAAAGGTGTTCGCACGCAAAATTTTTGAAATGCTTGAAATGGCCTAAAACGTACTCTAATTTGATCAAAAAGTGATTTTGAGCATTTTTTATTTTTGCGCGCACCGACGCGCGGACGTACGCGTACGCGCGCGTTTATTGACCTTAAGTTGACCGGATGGATATTGACCATCATCGTTATAAATATAAATGAGAAATGATTTTCGGTTATGAAGATATGATCATGAGTTGATTCTCAGAGCACTTCACAAAATGGCGCCTGGATGACGTCACGATGTTTTGATGAACTTGAAAATGTTCCTGTCACGTCTTATGATAATGACCTATGACTGTGTCAAATTTGAAAGAAATTGGACGGTTCAATTTTGAGTAATCGTGCACACAAAAAAGTGGTCAGAAATTTATTTTAATTGAATTGTGTTTTTGTACAAATTCAATTAAAATACTAGAAATTTAATTCGTCATGGGGACGAATTAGGTGGTCTGTTTTCAATTTTATGATCATTAAAAAGTCAAAAAAAGAAAAAAAAATGAAGAAAAAAAATTGTTGGAGACGCCCGGACTCGAACCAGGGACCTCGAGGTCGGTAGTCAAGTGCGTTACCGATATACCAAAACATTTCCCATAGAGAATACACGTAAACGGAAAATGGAATTCTCAAATCCCTCTTTGCAAGTGAGATATGAGCATGATCCCGGCATCTGATCGAAAAATAAAGGGCACATTTGTGATAGCTTATTGTCTCAGCTACAACATACTCAAAGCTCAGCGTAAACAAAGATAAAACGACGGAGATATTGCTCGCGAAAGACGAGAATGTAGAATCCAGTTTTGAGAAAAAGTCATGTCCCATAGAGAATACACGCAAAATGTGAAAAATTGACATGCCTCCTTTAATCTTAAAAATACGCCATGATGCCTTTGTCAAAATGAAATATTGTGTTAACTGCATTTGTAGAGAATATTCTCAGGTAGAACATATCAAAATTTGAAAGAAAAATAATCAATATTTACAGAGATACAATCAATTTTCCAAAAATCTGCTGACGTCATAATATGAAAATTAAAATTTTGAGTTTGGAGGCTATTATGATGACGTCATGAGTTAATTGAGGGTCAAATGAGACATGAAATCATATCTCCAACTCATGCTTTTTCCAACCATGATATAAAAGTTGGGGTCAATATACTATCTGAAGAGCTATTTTGATTTTTAAAATGGGATGTTTTTGATCAAATTTGCATTATATTGCCCATAGCAGCACGCGCGGATTTTGAACTTTGACGCGCGCTCACGGCCTTATGAAAGGTCAAGAGTGACTGAAATTAATGTAAATTGTCATTTACGGTAAGAAGAATCTAAATCATGTAAACAAAATGAATTTGACCTTTTCCGCGCGTTGTGAGCGCGCGCAACGCGCGCGTGGACACTTACGGACGGAAAATTTTGAAATGCTTAAAATGACCTGATTCGTACTCTCCTTTAATAGTTAAGTGATTTTGAGCATTTTAAAATTTTGACGCACGCGTACGCGCGCGTCATGACCTTTATGTGACCTTTGATGACATGACCTGTTGACCCTTGACCTGAAGTATATGTGATATAAATATGAATGACCTTTGCTTATGCATCATGAAGATATGATGGATAATGTGATTTCACAAAATGGCGCCTGGATGACGTCACGATGACTTGATGACCTTGAAAATGTTACTGAAACGTGTTATGGCAATGACTTATGACTCTGCCAAAATTGAAGGAAATTGACTAAACTGATCTTGAGTTATCCTGTTCACAAAAAACGGGAAGAAATAAAAATAAATAATAATAATAATAATAACTAGAAATTTAATTCGTCACGAAGACGAATAAGGTGGTCTGTCTTCAAGTCTTATAATAGATTATAATATTTACTATATTGAAAAAGGGAGAAGTTATATAGACATGTAAACAATGATGATTAAGATGATGATCTTGATAGTAATGATTATGATGATGATCATCATAATGATGTTGAGGATGATTATCATCATTATGATAATGATTTTAATTATGATCATGAGCGTGATTCTGACATCTTCTTGGAAAAATGAGGAATGATTAAGATAACATATAGTCTCAGCGACAAAATACTATAATTTGGGAGAAAACTGTTGAATAACAACCGAGATACTGGTCAAAACACATTGTCATGCAGATTCATGTTTTGAAAAAAGTGACCTCCCATAGACATAACACGCAAATATGACAAATTATGCATTGTCGCCTTTAATCGATTATTTCACTATGATGACGTCATCCAAATGACAAAAATATGACTTATTCTGATAGAGAATTATCTCAGCTACAACATATCAAAATCTGGGAGAAAATCGATCACCGATAAGTGAGATAATCTCAATTAAACAAAGACAAAAATGACGTCATCAAGAAAATACATTTGTTTGAGTTTAGATGCCAATATGATGACTTTATTTCACTTTGTACGAGTCAGGGTGGTATGAAATCATATCTCCAACTCATGCTTTCTCCAACCATGATATAAAAATTGGGGGTCAATGGACTATCTGAAGAGCTATTTCGATTTTTAAAATGGCATGTTTTTGATCAAATTTGCATTATATTGCCCATAGCAGTACGCGCGGATTTTGAACTTTGACGCACGCTCACGGCCTTATTAAATATGAAGAGTGACTGAAATTAATGTAAATTGTCAATTACGTTAAGAGGAATCCAAATCATGTAAACATTTTGAATTTGACTTTTTCTGCGCGTCATGAGCGCGCGCACCGCGCGCGGGGACATGTACGGACGGAAAATTTTGAAATGCTTCAAATGACCTGATTCGTACTCTCCTTTAGTAGTTAAGTGATTTTGAGCTTTTTAAAATTTTGACGCGCACGTACGCGCGCGTCATGACCTTTATGTGACCTTTGATGACATGACCTGTTGACCCTTGACCTGAAGTATATGTGATATGAATACGAATGACCTTTGCTGATGCATCATGAAGATATGATGGATAACGTGATTTCACAAAATGGCGCCTGGATGACGTCACGATGACTTGATGACCTTGAAAATGTTCCTGTCACGTCTCATGACAATTACCTATGACTGTGCCAAAATTGAATGAAATTGACGAAACCGAACGTGAGTTATCCTAGGAACAAAAAACGGGAAGAAATAAAAATAAATAATAATAATAATAATAATAATAATAATAAAGAAAATTCTGACGAAATCAATAGGTGGTCTGTTGTTAACAGACCACCTAATAATAATAAAGAAAGAAAATTCTGACGAAAACAATAGGTGATCTGTTTTCAACAGACCACCTAATAAAGAAAGAAAATTCTGACGAAAACAATAGGTGATCTGTTTTCAACAGACCACCTAATGATGTATCGAGATATCAATTGATGAATGAAGTACTGATGAACTGATAGATTGATCTGATGTGAAATGAACTGAATCGATGAGCTAAAAGGATGAACTGATGAACTGATGAACTGAACGAAACTGATGAGCTGAATTGATGAACGAAATATTGAGAAATTATCTAGATGATGAATAATGATCATGATCATGATCAAATTTAATGCAAACAAATATCAAAATAAGTAGTCCTAATGAATATGACACAAAGTATTGAGAAATGAACTACTTGATCGTGATCATGATTGTCATGATGACGATAATGATAATCATGATGATGATCATGATGATGATGATGATAATGGTGATGAAGATGACGATGATGATGATTATGGTGATCATGATGATCATGATGATCATGATGATCATGATGATGTTGATGGAATGATTATCATCATAATGACAATGATGATGATCATGAGCGTGATCCTGTAAGTATTGGAAGAATGAGGGGTGATTTAGATAACATATAGTCTCAGCTACAACATACTCGAAAATCAACATAATCCAAGCAAATATAATGTCGATATATTGCTCGCAAAAGACAGGAATGTAGAATCCAGATTTGAGAAAAAGTCATGTCCCATAGAGAATACACACAAAATGTGAAAAATTGACATGCCTCCTTTAATCGTAAAAATACGCCATGATGCTTTTGTCAAAATGAAAAAATCGTTCCTAATTTGGAAGAAAATTGATCAACATTTACAGAGATACACTGCAAACAGTGTGCCTAGGCTGTGATTGTTACGTCACAATGGAGTTTGCTCATAGTGCGCATTTTGTTATACGCGTAATAGACATTGCCATTGTCACCAGCAGCTGGTGCGCGATGAAATGTACATCTGGCTCGATTATTGCTTACTAGTTTCCCACGCATTTTGCCGTTGACTTTTCATATCGAGCAATAATATTTGTTCTATACAGTTCATAATGTATTTCGTATAGGCATGTTTTTGCCTAAATATGCTATGTATTACAAGAGCTCGCACGCACAGACATTTACCTTGAACGGACGCTCATTTCGTTATTAATGGTCATAAAGAGATAAACATGGTATCAAATTGTTCGGAAAAAAATGGGCAATACTATGTAAGACAACAAATGGCGTTTTTGAGTTGAGTTCGACCATTACGAACAAAAACGTGCGCGCAAATTTATGCGCGCGGAAAGGTGTGCGTACGCAAAATTCTCGAAATGCTTGAAATGGCCTAAAACGTACTCTAGTTTGATCAAAAAGTGATTATGAGCATTTTTTATTTTCGCGCGCACCGACGCGCGAACGGACGCGTACGCGCGCGTTTATTGACCTTAAGTTGACCGGATAGATACTGACCATCATCGTTATAAATATGAATGAGAAATGATTTACGGTTATAAAGATATGATCATGAGTTGATTCTCAGAGCACTTCACAAAATGGCGCCTGGATGACGTCACGATATTTTAATGAACTTGAAAATGTTCCTGTCACGTCTTAAGATGATGACCTATGACTGTGTTAAATTTGAAAGAAATTGGACGGTTCAATTTTGAGTAATCGTGCACACAAAAAAGTGGTCACAAATTTATTTTAATTGAATTGTGTTTTTGTACAAATTCAATTAAAATACTAGAAATGTAATTCGTCACGAAGACGAATAAGGTGGTCTGTCTTCAAGTCTTATAATAGATTATAATATTAACTATATTGAAAAAGGGAGAAGTTATGTAGACATGTAAGCAATGATGATTATGATGATGATGATCTTGATAGTAATGATTATAATGATGATCATCATGATGATGTTGATGAGAATGATTATCATCATGATAATGATGATGATCATGATCATGAGCATGATTCTGACATCTTATCGGAAAAATGAGGGATGATTTAGATAACATATAGTCTCAGCGACAAAATACTAAAACTTGGGAGAAAACTGTTGAATAACAACCGAGATAGTGGTCAAAACACATTGTCATGCAGATTCATGTTTTGAAAAAAGTGACCTCCCATAGACATAACACGCAAATATGACAAATTATGCATTGTCGCCTTTAATCGAATATTTCACTATAATGACGTCATCCAAATGAAAAATAAATGACATATTTCTGATAGAGAATTATCTCAGCTACAACATATCTAAATTTGGGAGAAAATTGATCACCGATAAGTGAGATAATCTCAATTAAACAAAGACAAAAATGACGTCATCAACAAAATACATTTGTTTGAGTTTAGATGCCAATATGATGACTTTGTTTCACTTTGTACGAGTCAGGGTGGTATGAAATCATATCTACAACTCATGCTTTTTCCAACCATGATATAAAAATTGGGGGTCGATGGACTATCTGAAGAGCTATTTCGATTTTTAAAATGGCATGTTTTTGATCAAATTTGCATTATATTGCCTATAGCAGCACGCGCGGATTTTGAACTTTGACGCACGCTCACGGCCTTATGAAATATGAAGAGTGACTGAAATTAATGTAAATTGTCAATTACGTTAAGAGGAATCCAAATCATGTAAACATTTTGAATTTGACCTTTTCCGCGCGCTGTGAGCGCGCACACCGCGCGCGGGGACATGAACGGACGGAAAATTTTGAAATGCTTAAAATGACCTGATTCGTACTCTCGTTTAATAGTTTAGTGATTTTGAGCAATTTTAAATTTTGACGCGCACATACGCGCGCGTCATGACCTTTATGTGACCTTTGATGACATGACCTGTTGACCCTTGACCTGAAGTATATGTGATATGAATATGAATGACCTTTGCTGATGCATCATGAAGATATGATGGATAATGTGATTTCACAAAATGGCGCCTGGATGACGTCACGATAACTTGATGACCTTGAAAATGTTCTAGACACGTGTCATGACAATGACCTATGACTGTGCCAAAATTGAATCAAATTGACTAAACCAAACTGTGAGTTATCCTGGGCACAAAAAACGGGAAGAAATAAAAATAAATAATAATAATAATAATAAATAAATAAATAAATAAAGAAAATTCTGACGAAATCAATAGGTGGTCTGTTGATAACAGACCACCTAACTAGAAATTTAATTCGTCACGAAGACGAATAAGGTGGTCTGTCTTCAAGTCTTATAATAGATTATAATATTTACTATATTGAAAAAGGGAGAAGTTATATAGACATGTAAACAATGATGATTATGATGATGATGATCTTGATAGTAATGATTATGATGATGATCATGATGATGTTGATGAGGATGATTATCATCATTATGATAATGATGATCATGATCATTAGCGTGATTCTGACATCTTATCGGAAAAATGAGGGGTGATTTAGATAACATATAGTCTCAGCGACAACATACTAAAATCTAGGAGAAAACTGTTGAATAACAACCGAGATACTGGTCAAAACACATTGTCATGCAGATTCATGTTTTGAAATAAGTGACCTCCCATAGACATAACACGCAAATATGACAAATTATGCATTGTCGCCTTTAATCGAATATTAACTATGATGACGTCATCTAAATGAAAAATCAATGGCATATTTCTGATAGAAAATTATCTCAGCTACAACATATCAAAATCTGGGAGAAAATCAATCACCGATAAGTGAGATAATCTCAATTAAACAAAGACAAAAATGACGTCATCAACAAAATACATTTGTTTGAGTTTAGATGCCAATATGATGACTTTGTTTCACTTTGTACGAGTCAGGGTGGTATGAAATCATATCTCCAACTCATGCTTTCTCCAACCATGATATAAAAATTGGGGGTCAATGGACTATCTGAAGAGCTATTTCGATTTTTAAAATGGCATGTTTTTGATCAAATTTGCATTATATTGCCCATAGCAGCACGCGCGGATTTTAAACTTTGACGCATGCTCACGGCCTTATGAAATATGAAGAGTGACTGAAATTAATGTAAATTGTCAATTACGTTAAGAGGAATCTAAATCATGTAAACATTTTGAATTTGACCTTTTCCGCGCGCTGTGAGCGCGCACACCGCGCGCGGGGACACTTACGAACGGAAAATTTTGAAATGCTTCAAATGACCTGATTCGTACTCTCGTTTAATAGTTAGGTGATTTTGAGCAATTTTAAATTTTGACGCGCGCGTTTGTGCGCGTCATGACCTTTATATGACCTTTGATGATACGACCTGTTGACCCTTAACCTGAAGTATATGTGATATGAATATGAATGAACTTTGAGTACGCATCATGAAGATATGATGGATAATGTGATTTCACAAAATGGCGCCTGGATGACGTCACGATAATTTAATGACCTTCAAAATGTTCCTGTCACGTCTCATGATGATTACCTATGACTGTGTCAAAATTGAGAGAAATTGGGTGGATGGATATTGAGAAATCGGATACACAAAAAAGTGGAGAAATAAATAAAAATAAATAAATAATAATAATAATAAATAAAGAAAGAAAATTCTGACGAAATCAATAGGTGGTCTGTTGATAACAGACCACCTAACTAGAAATTTAATTCGTCATGGGGACGAATTAGGTGGTCTGTCTTCAATTCTTATGATCATGCTCATCTTCAATTCAATTACCCAATAAAATGATGTTAATGTAAAATGATGTATTGAGATATGAATTGATGAATGAAGTACTAATAAACTGATGAAGTGATAGATTGAACTGTCGTGAAATGAACTGAATTGATGAGCTAAACGGATGAACTGATGAACTGAACTAAACTGATGAGCTGAACTGATGAACGAAATATTGAGAAATTATCATGATTCATAATGATCATGATCAAATTTAGTGCAAAAAAATATTAAAATAAGTAGGCCTAATGAATATGACACAAAGTATTGAAAATAAACTACTTAATCATGATTATCATTATTGTCATGATGACGATAATGATAATCGTGATTATTATAATCATGATCATGATGATGTTGATGAGGATGATTATCATCATTATGATAATGATGATGATAATGGTGATGATGATGACGATGACAATAATGATAATGATGATGATAATCATGATCATGAAGATTTTGATGGGGATGATTATCATCATTATGATAATGATGATGATCATGATCATAAGCGTGATCCTGACATGTGATTGAAAAAAGTGAGGAAATATTTAGATAGCATATAGTCTCAGCTACAATATACTCAAAAATCAACAAAAACCAAGCGCAAAAAACGGCGATATTGCTCGCAAAAGACAGGAATGTAGAATCCAGAATTGAGAAAAAGTCATGTTCCATAGAGAATACACGCAAAATGTGAAAAATTGACATGCCTCCTTTAATCGCAAAAATACGCCATGATGCTTTTGTCAAAATGAAAAATCGTAGCGACGGCATTTGTTGAAAATTGTCTCAGCTAAAACATATCAAAATTTGGAAGAAAATTGATCAAAATTAACAGAGATACACAGCAAACAGTATGCCTAGGGTGTGATTGTTACGTCACAATGGAGTTCGCTCATAGTGCGCATTTTGTTATATGCGTAATATACATTGTCATGGTCACCAGCAGCTGGTGCGCGATGAAATGTACAACTGGCTCGATTATTGCTCACTTCTTTCCCACGCATTTTGCCGTTGACTTTTCAGATCGAGCAATAATATTTGTTCTATACGGTTAATAATGTATTTCGTATAGGCATGTTTTTGCCCATATGCTATGCATTAAAAGAGCTCGCACGCACAGACATTTACCTTAAACGGACGCTCATTTCGTGAATAATGGTCATAAAGAGATAAACATGGTATCAAATTGTTCGGAAAAAAATGGGCAATACTATGTAAGACAACAAATGGCGTTTTTAGGTTGCGTTCGACCATTACGAACAAAAACGTGCGCGCAAATTTATGCGCGCGGAAAGGTGTGCGCACGCAAAATTCTCGAAATGCTTGAAATGGCCTAAAACGTACTCTAATTGGATTAAAAAATGATTATGAGCATTTTTTATTTTTGCGCGCACCGACGCGCGGACGGACGCGTACGCGCGCGTTAATTGACCTTAAGTTGACCGGACGGATATTGACCATAATCGTTATAAATATGAATGAGAAATGATTTACGGTTTTGAAGATATGATCATGAGTTGATTCTCAGAGCACTTCACAAAATGGCGCCTGGATGACGTCAAGAAATGTTGATGAACTTGAAAATGTTCCTGTCACGTCTTAAGATGATGACCTATGACTGTGTTAAATTTGAAAGAAATTGGACGGTTCAATATTGAGTAATCGTGCACACAAAAAAGTGGTCACAAATTTATTTTAATTGAATTGTGTTTTTGTACAAATTCAATTAAAATACTAGAAATTTAATTCGTCACGAAGACGAATAAGGTGGTCTGTCTTCAAGTCTTATAATAGATTATAATATTTACTATATTGAAAAAGGGAGAAGTTATATAGACATGTACACAATGATGATTATGATGCTGATGATCTTTATAGTAATGATTATGATGATCATGATCATGATGTTGATGAGGATGATTATCATCATTATGATAATGATGATGATCATGATCATGCGCGTGATTCTGACATCTTATCGAAAAAATGAGGAGTGATTTAGATAACATATAGTCTCAGCGACAACATACTAAAATTTGGGAGAAAACTGTTGAATAACAACCGAGATACTGGTCAAAACACATTGTCATGCAGATTCATGTTTAGAAAAGAGTGACCTCCCATAGACATAACACGCAAAAATGACAAATTATGCATTGTCGCCTTTAATCAAATATTCAACTATGATGACGTCATCTAAATGAAAAATAATTGGCATATTTCTGATAGAGAATTATCTCAGCTACAACATATCAAAATCTGGGAGAGGATCGATCACCGATAAGTGAGATAATCTCAAATAAACAAAGACAAAAATGACGTCATCAAGAAAATACATTTGTTTGAGTTTAGATGCCAATATGATGACTTTATTTCACTTTGTACGAGTCAGGGTGGTATGAAATCATATCTCCAACTCATGCTTTCTCCAACCATGATATAAAAAATGGGGGTCAATGGACTATCTGAAGAGCTATTTCGATTTTTAAAATGGCATGTTTTTGATCAAATTTGCATTATATTGCCCATAGCAGTACGCGCGGATTTTGAACTTTGACGCACGCTCACGGCCTTATGAAATATGAAGAATGACTGAAATTAATGTAAATTGTCAATTACGTTAAGAGGAATCCAAATCATGTAAACATTTTGAATTTGACCTTTTCCGCGCGCTGTGAGCGCGCACAACGCGCGCGTTGACAAGTACGGACGGAAAATTTTGAAATGCTTAAAATGACCTGATTCGTACTCTCCTTGAGTAGTTAAGTGATTTTGAGCTTTTTAAAATTTTGACGCGCACGTACGCGCGCGTCATGACCTTTATGTGACCTTTGATGACATGACCTGTTGACCCTTGACCTAAAGTATATGTGATATGAATATGAATGACCATTGCTGATGCATCATGAAGATATGATGGATAATGTGATTTCACAAAATGGCGCCTGGATGACGTCACGATAACTTGATGACCTTGAAAATGTTCTAGACACGTGTCATGACAATGACCTATGACTGTGCTAAAATTGAATCAAATTGACTAAACCAAACTTGAAGTTATCCTGTCCACAAAAAACGGGAAGAAATAAAAATAAAGAATAATAATAATAATAATAACTAGAAATTTAATTCGTCACGAAGACGAATAAGGTGGTCTGTCTTCATGTCTGATGGTAGATTATACTATTTACTATATTGAGAAAGGTAGAAGTTATATAGACATGTAAACAATGATGATGATGATGATGATCTTGATAGTAATGGTGATGACGATGATGACGATGATAATGATAATGTTAATGATATTGATGATAATGAGCATGATCCTGACATCTATCGAAAAAATAAGGGGTGATTTAGATAAAATATAGTCTCAGGTACAACATTCTAAAATTTGGGAGAAAACTGTTGAATAACAACCGAGATACTGGTCAAAACATATTGTCATGCAGATTCATGAAAAAAGTGACCTCCTTTAGACATAACACGCAAATATGACAAATTATGCAATGTCGCCTTTAATCGAATATTTTAATACGATGACGTCATCTAAATAAAAAATAAATGCCTGTTTCTGGTAGAAAATTAGCTCAGCTACAACATATCAAAATTTGGAAGAAAATTGATCAACATTAAGCGAGATACAATCAATTTTCCAAAAATATGCTGACGAATTTTCGATACACTGCAATCAGTTTGCCTAGGGTGTGATTGTTACGTCACAATGGAGTTCGGGCATAGTGCGCATTTTGTTATACACGTAATATACATTGTCATTGTCACCAGCAGCTGGTGCGCGATGAAATGTACAACTGGGTCAATTATTGCTCACTAGTTTCACACGCATTTTGCCGTTGACTTTTCAGATCGAGCCATAATATTTTTTTCTATACAGTTAATAATGTATTTCGTATAGGCATGTTTTTGCCCATATATGCTATGTATTACAAGAGCTCGCACGCACAGACGTTTACCTTAAACTGACGCTCATTTCGTTATTAATGGTCATAAAGAGATAAACATGGTATCAAATTGTTCGGAATAAAATGGGCAATACTATGATAGACAAAAAAGGCGATTCTAGGTTGCGTAAGACCATTACGAACACAAACGTGCGCGCAAATTTATGCGCGCGCAAAGGTGTGCCCACGCAAAATTTTCGAAATGCTTGAAATGGCCTAAAACGTACTCTAATTTGATCAAAAAGTGATTTTGAGTATTTTTTAATTTTGCGCGCACCAACGTGCGGACGGACGCGTACGCGCGCGTTTTTTGACCTTAAGTTGACCGGATGGATATTGACCTTAATCGTTATAAATATGAATGATGAATGATTTACGGTTATGAAGATATGATCATGAGTTGATTCTCAGAGCACTTCACAAAATGGCGCCTGGATGACGTCACGATATTTAAATGAACTTGAAAATGTTCCTGTCACGTCTTAAGATGATGACCTATGACTGTGTCAAATTTAATTGAATTTGCACGGTTCAATTTTGAGTAATCGTGGGAACAAAAAGGTGGTCACAGATTTATTTTAATTGAATTGTGTTTTTGTACAAATTCAATTAAAATACTAGAAATTTAATTCGTCACGAAGACGAATAAGGTGGTCTGTCTAAGTCTTATGATAGAATTGAGAATGGGAGAAGTTATATAGACATGTAAACAATGATGATCAAGATGACCATGATGATGATCATGATAGTAAAGGTGATGATGATGATGATAATGATAATGTTATATGATGATAAAAACGATAATGTTAAGGATGATGATGAGCATAAGCATGATCCTGACATCTGATTGAAAAAATAAGGAAATATTTAGATAGCAAATAGTCTCAGCTACAACATACTAAAATTTGGGAGAAAACTGTTGAATAACAACCGAGATACTGGTCAAAACACCTTGTCATGCAGATTCATGTTTTGAAAAAAGTGACCTCCCATAGACATAACACGCAAATATGACAAATTATGCATTGTAACCTTTAATCGAATATTTAACTATGATGACGTCATCTAAATGAAAAATAAATGGCATATTTCTGATAGAGAATTATCTCAGCTACAACATATCAAAATCTGGGAGAAGATTGATCACCGATAAGTGAGATAATCTCAAATAAACAATGACAAAAATGACGTCATCAACAAAATACATTTGTTTAAGTTTAGATGCCAATATGATGACTTTGTTTCACTTTGTACGAGTCAGGGTGGTATGAAATCATATCTACAACTCATGCTTTTTCCAACCATGATATAAAAATTGGGGGTCGATGGACTATCTGAAGACTTATTTCGATTTTTAAAATGGCATGTTTTTGATCAAATTTGCATTATATCGCCCATAGCAGTACGCGCGGATTTTGAACTTTGACGCACGCTCACGGCCTTATTAAATATGAAGAGTGACTGAAATTAATGTAAATTGTCAATTACGTTAAGAGGAATCCAAATCATGTAAACATTTTGAATTTGACTTTTTCCGCGCGTCATGAGCGCGCGCAACGCGCGCGGGGACATGTACGGACGGAAATTTTTGAAATGCTTAAAATGACCTGATTCGTACTCTCGTTTAATAGTTTAGTGATTTTGAGCAATTTTAAATTTTGACGCGCACATACGTGCGCGTCATGACCTTTATGTGACCTTTGATGACATGACCTGTTGACCCTTGACCTGAAGTATATGTGATATGAAAATGAATGACCTTTGCTGATGCATCATGAAGATATGATGGATAATGTGATTTCACAAAATGGCGCCTGGATGACGTCACGATAACTTGATGACCTTGAAAATGTTCTAGACACGTGTCATGACAATGACCTATGCCTGTGCCAAAATTGAATCAAATTGACTAAACCAAACTTGAAGTTATCCTGGGCACAAAAAACGGGAAGAAATAAAAATAAATAATAATAATAATAATAAATAAATAAATAAATAAAGAAAATTCTGACGAAATCAATAGGTGGTCTGTCGTTGACAGACCACCTAACTAGAAATTTAATTCGTCACGAAGACGAATAAGGTGGTCTGTCTAAGTCTTATGATATAATTGAGAATGGGAGAAGTTATATAGACATGTAAACAATGATGATCATGATGACCATGATGATGATCATGATAGTAAAGGTGATGATGATGATGATAATGATAATGTTATATGATGATAAAAACGATAATGTTAATGATGATGATGAGCATAAGCATGATCCTGACATCTGGTTGAAAAAATAAGGACATATTTAGATAGCAAATAGTCTCAGCTACAACATACTAAAATTTGGGAGAAAACTGTTGAATAACAACCGAGATACTGGTCAAAACACATTGTCATGCAGATTCATGTTTTGAAAAAAGTGACCTCCCATAGACATAACACGCAAATGTGACAAATTATGCATTGTCGCCTTTAATCGAATATTTTACTATAATGACGTCATCCAAATGAAAAATAAATGACATATTTCTGGTAGAGAATTATCTCAGCTACAACATATCAAAATCTGAGAGAAGATCGATCACCGATAAGTGAGATAATCTCAAATACACAATGACAAAAATGACGTCATCAACAAAATACATTTGTTTGAGTTTAGATGCCAATATGATGACTTTGTTTCACTTTGTACGAGTCAGGGTGGTATGAAATCATATCTCCAACTCATGCTTCCTCCAACCATGATATAAAAATTGGGGGTCAATGGACTATCTGAAGAGCTATTTCGATTTTTAAAATGGCATGTTTTTGATCAAATTTGCATTATATCGCCCATAGCAGTACGCGCGGATTTTGAACTTTGACGCACGCTCACGGCCTTATTAAATATGAAGAGTGACTGGAATTAATGTAAATTGTCAATTACGTTAAGAGGAATCCAAATCATGTAAACATTTTGAATTTGACTTTTTCCGCGCGTCATGAGCGCGCGCAACGCGCGCGGGGACATGTACGGACGGAAAATTTTGAAATGCTTAAAATGACCTGATTCGTACTCTCCTTTAGTAGTTAAGTGATTTTGAGCTTTTTAAAATTTTGGCGCACACGTACGCGCGCGTCATGACCTTTATGTGACCTTTAATGACATGACCTGTTGACCCTTGACCTAAAGTATATATGATATGAATATGAATGACCTTTGCTGATGCATCATGAAGATATGATGGATAATGTGATTTCACAAAATGGCGCCTTGATGATGTCACGATGACTTGATGACCTTGAAAATGTTCTAGACACGTGTCATGACAATGACCTATGACTGTGCTAAAATTGAATCAAATTGACTAAACCAAACTGTGAGTTATCCTGGGCACAAAAAACGGGAAGAAATAAAAATAAATAATAATAAATAAATAAAGAAAATTCTGACGAAATCAATAGGTGGTCTGTTGATAACAGACCACCTAATAAAGAAAATTCTGACGAAATCAATAGGTGGTCTGTCGTTGACAGACCACCTAACTAGAAATTTAATTCGTCATGGGGACGAATTAGGTGGTCTGTCTTCAATTCTGATGATCATGCTCATCTTCAATTCAATTACCCAATAAAATGATGTTAATGTAAAATGATGTTTTGAGATATGAATTGATGAATGAAGTACTAATGAACTGATGAAGTGATAGATTGAACTGTCGTGAAATGAACTGAATTGATGAGCTAAACGGATGAACTGATGAACTGAACTAAACTGATGAGCTGAACTGATGAACGAATTATTGAGAAATTATCATGATTCATAATGATCATGATCAGATTTAATGCAAAAAAATATTAAGATAAGTAGGCCTAATGAATATGACACAAAGTATTGAAAATAAACTACTTAATCATGATTATCATTATTGTCATGATGACGATAATGATAATCATGATGATGATAATCATGATCATGATGATGTTGATGAGGATGATTATCATCATTATGATAATGATGATGATAATGGTGATGATGATGACGATGATAATAATGATAATCATGATGATAATCATGATCATGATGATGTTGATGGGGATGATTATCATCATTATGATAATGATGATGATCATGATCATAAGCGTGATCCTGACATCTGATTGAAAAAAGTGAGGAAATATTTAGATAGCATATAGTCTCAGCTACAATATACTCAAAAATCAACAAAAACCAAGCGCAAAAAACGGCGATATTGCTCGCAAAAGACAGAAATGTAGAATCCAGATTTGAGAAAAAGTCATGTCCCATAGAGAATACACGCAAAATGTGAAAAATTGACAAGCCTCCTTTAATCGCAAAAATACGCCATGATGCTTTTGTCAAAATGAAAAATCGTGGCGACGGCATTTGGTGAAAATTGTCTCAGCTAAAACATATCAAAATTTGGAAGAAAATTGATCAACATTTACAGAGATACACTGCAAACAGTATGCCTAGGGTGTGATTGTTACGTCACAATGGAGTTCGCTCATAGTGCGCATTTTGTTATATGCGTAATATACATTGTCATGGTCACCAGCAGCTGGTGCGCGATGAAATGTACAACTGGCTCGATTATTGCTCACTACTTTCCCACGCATTTTGCCGTTGACTTTTCAGATCGAGCAATAATATTTGTTCTATACGGTTAATAATGTATTTCGTAAGGCATGTTTTTGCCCATATGCTATGTATTAAAAGAGCTCACACGCACAGACATTTACCTTAAACGGACGCTCATTTCGTTATTAATGGTCATAAAGAGATAAACATGGTATCAAATTGTTCGGAAAAAAATGGGCAATACTATGATGGACAAAAAATGACGATTTTAGTTTGCGTTCGATCAATACGAACAAAAACGTGCGCGTAAATTTATGCGCGCGCAAAGGTGTGCGCACGCAAAATTTTCGAAATCCTTGAAATGGCCTAAAACGTACTCTAATTTGATTAAAAAGTGATTATGAGTATTTTTTATTTTTGCGCGCACCAACGTGCGGACGTACGCTTACGCGCGCGTTTATTGACCTTAAGTTGACCGGACGGATATTGACCTTAATCGTTATAAATATGAATGAGAAATGAGTTATGGTTATGAAGATATGATCATGAGTTGTATTTTAGAGTACTTCACAAAATGGCGCCTGGATGACGTCACGATATTTTGATGAACTTGAAAATGTTCCTGTCACGTCTTAAGACGATGATCTATGACTGTGTCAAATTTAATTGAATTTGCACGGTTCAATTTTGAGTAATCGTGCACACAAAAAAGTGGTCACAAATTTATTTTAATTGAATTGTGTTTTTGTACAAATTCAATTAAAATACTAGAAATTTAATTCGTCATGGGGACGAATTAGGTGGTCTGTTTTCAATTTGATGATCATTGAAAAGTCAAAAAAGAAAAAAAAATGAACAAATTTGTTTGGAGACTCCCGGACTCGAACCAGTGACCTCGAGGTCGGAAGTCAAGTGCGTTACCGATATACCAAAACATTTCCCATAGAGATTACACGTAAACGGAAAATGAAATTCTCAAATCCCACTTTGCAAGTGAAATATGAGCATGATCCCCGCATCTGATCGAAAAATAATGGGCACAGTTGTGATAGCTTATTGTCTCAGCTGCAACATACTCAAAGCTCAGCGTAAACAAAGATAAAACGACGGAGATATTGCTCCCGAAAGACGAGAATGTAGAATCCAGTTTTGAGAAAAAGTCATGTCCATAGAGAATACACGCAAAATGTGAAAAATTGACATGCCTCCTTTAAGCGCAAAAATACGCCATGATGCCTTTGTCAAAATGAAATATCGTGTTGACTGTATTTGTAGAGAATATTCTCAGATAGAACATATCAAAATTTAAAAGAAAATTGATCAATATTTACAGAGATACAATCAATTTTCCAAAAATATGATGACGTCATAATATGCAAATTGAAATTTTGAGTTCGGAGGCCATTATGATGACGTCATGAGTTAATTGAGGGTCAAATGAGACATGAAATCATATCTCCAATTCATACTCTATCAAAATATGAAAACGAAATTGGGGTCACCTTGCATCCTAAAGCGCTACAATGGATTTTGTATAGGCATGCTTTTGCCCATGTATGCTATGTATTACGAGAGCTCGCACGCACGGACATTATCTTAAACGGACGCTCATTCCGTTATTACTGGTCAGAAAAAGGTGAACAAGGTATCAAAATGCATGGAAAATGTGTCAAATATGATGACAGAAAAAATTTAGCGATTCTATGTTGTAAAATATCAGTACGCGCGAAAACGCGCGCCCATGCACGTGTGCGCGTTTTTTTGCAAAATACTTAAAATGGCCTGAAACGTATGCAAAATTAATTTGAGACGATTTGGAGCATTTTTATTTTTTGCGCGCGCGCTAACGCGCGGACGTACGCATGCGCGCGCGTTTTTTGACCTAAAATTGACCGGACGGACATAGACCTTAATCATGATAAGTATGAATGAGAAATGTCTTTCCGTTATGAAGATATGATCCTGAGTAAAAAGTACCAAAAAAAACACAAAATGGCGCCTGGATGACGTCATGAAGACTTGATGACCTTGAAAAGGTTACTGTCACGTCTCATGACAATGACCTATGACTGTGCCAAAATTGAACGAAATTGACTAAACCGATCTTGAGTTATCCTTTACACAAAAAAGTGGGGAGAAATAAATAAAAATAAAGAATAATAATAAAGAAAGAAAATTTGAACGAAAACAATAGGTGATCTGTCGAACGACAGACCACCTAACTAGAAATTTAATTCGTCACGAAGACGAATAAGGTGGTCTGTCTTCAATTCTTATGATCAAGCTCATCTTCAATTGAATTACCCAATAAACTGATGTTAATGTAAAATGATGTATTAAGATATGAATTAATTAATGAAGTACTGATGAACTGATGAACTGATAGATTTAACTTTTGTGAAATGAACTGAATCGATGAGCTTAAAGGATAAACTGATGAACTGAACTAAACTGATGAGCTGAACTGATGAACGAAATATTGAGAAATTATCATGATGAATGCATAATGATCATGATCAAATTTAATGCAAACAAATATCAAAATAACTAGTCCTAATGAACATGACACAAAGTATTATAAAAATGAACTACTTGAACATGATCATAATTGTCATGATGACGATATTGATAATCATGATGGTGATGATACTGGTCATGATGATGATGATAATGGTGATGATGATGACGATGATGATGATGATGACAATGATGATGATTATGATGATCATGATGATGTTGATGGAATGATTATCATCATTAAGACAATGATGATGATCATGAGCGTGATCCTCGAATCTTATTGGAAGAATGTAGGGTGATTTAGATAACATATAGTCTCAGCTACAACATACTCGAAAATCAACATAATCCAAGCAGAAATAATGTCGATATATTGCTCGCAAAAGACAGGAATGTAGAATCCAGATTTTAGAAAAAAGTCATGTCCTATAGAGAATACACGCAAAATGTGAAAAATTGACATGCCTCCTTTAATCGCAAAAATACGCCATGATGCTTTTGTCAAAATGAAAAATCGTGGCAACAACATTTGTTGAAAATTGTCTCAGCTAAAACATATCAAAATTTGGAAGAAAATTGATCAACATTTACAGAGATACAATCAATTTTCTAAAAAATATGCTGACGAATTTTCGATACACTGCAATCAGTTTGCCTAGGGTGTGATTGTTACGTCACAATGGAGTTCGGGCATAGTGCGCATTTTGTTATACACGTATTGTCATTGTCACCAGCAGCTGGTGCGCGATGAAATGTACAACTGGGTCAATTATTGCTCACTAGTTTCACACGCATTTTGCCGTTGACTTTTCAGATCGAGCCATATTTTTGTCTATACAGTTAATAATGTATTTCGTATAGGCATGTTTTTGCCCATATATGCTATGTATTACAAGAGCTCGCACGCACAGACATTTACCTTAAACTGACGCTCATTTCGTTATTAATGGTCATAAAGAGATAAACATGGTATCAAATTGTTCGGAATAAAATGGGCAATACTATGACAGACAAAAAGGGCGATTCTAGGTTGCGTAAGACCATTACGAACACAAACGTGCGCGCAAATTTATGCGCGCGCAAAGGTGTTCGCACGCAAAATTTTCGAAATGCTTGAATTGGCCTAAAACGTACTCTAATTTGATCAAAAAGTGATTTTGAGCATTTTTTATTTTTGCGCGCACCGACGCGCGAACGTACGCTTACGCGCGCGTTTATTGACCTTAAGTTGACCGGACGGATATTGACCTTAATCGTTAGAAATATGAATAAGAAATGAGTTACGGTTATGAAGATATGATCATGAGTTGTATTTTAGAGTACTTCACAAAATGGCCCCTGGATGACGTCACGATATTTTGATGAACTTGAAAATGTTCCTGTCACGTCTTAAGACAATGACCTATGACTGTGTCAAATTTAAAAGAAATTGGACGGTTCAATTTTGAGTAATCGTGTACACAAAAAAGAGGTCACAAATTTATTTTAATTGAATTGTGTTTTTGTACAAATTCAATTAAAATACTAGAAATTTAATTCGTCATGGGGACGAATTAGGTGGTCTGTTTTCAATTTTATGATCATTGAAAAGTCAAAAAAGAAAAAAAAAAGTGAAGAAAAAAAATTGTTGGAGACTCCCGGACTCGAACCAGGGACCTCGAGGTCGGAAGTCAAGTGCGTTACCGATATGCCAAAACATTTCCAATAGAGATTACACGTAAACGGAAAATAGAATTCACAAATCCCACTTTGTAAGTGAAATATGAGCATGATCCCGGCATCTGATCGAAAAATAAAGGGCACACTTGTGATAGCTTATTCTCTCAGCTACATCATACTCAAAGCTCAGCGTAAACAAAGATAAAACGACGGAGATATTGCTCGCAAAAGACAGGATGTAGAATCCAGTTTTGAGAAAAAGTCATGTCCCATAGAGAATACACGCAGAATGTGAAAAATTGACATGCCACCTTTAATCGCAAAAATACGCCATGATACCTTTGTCAAAATGAAATATTGTGGTGACTGTTTTTGTAGAGAATTGTCTCAGGTAGATCATATCAAAATTTGGAAGAAAATCGATCAATATTTACAGAGATATAGTCAATTTTCCAGAAATATGCTGACGTCATAATATGCAAATTGAAATTTTGAGTTCGGAGGCCATTATGATGACGTCATGAGTTCATTGAGGGTCAAATGAGACATGAAATCATATCTCCAATTCATACTCTATCAAAATATGAAAACAAAATTGGGATCACCTTGCATCCTTAAACGCTACAATGGATTTTGTATAGGCATGTTTTTGCCCATGTATGCTATGTATTACAAGAGCTCGCGCGCACGGAAATTATCTTAAACGGACGCTCATTCCGTTATTAATGGGCAGGAAAAGGTGAAAACGGTATCAAAATGCTTGGAAAAATGTGCCAAATATGATGACAGAGAAAATTTGGCGATTCTATGTTGAAAAATACCAGTACGCGCGAAAACGCGCGCGCATGTGCGTGCGCGCGTTTTTTTGCAAAATGCTTAGAATGGCCTGAAACGTATGCAAAATGAATTTGGGACGATTTTGAGCATTTTTATTTTTTGCGCGCGCGCTGACGCGCGGACGTACGCATGCGCGCGCGTTTTCTGACCTGAAATTGACCGGACGGATATTGACCTTAATCATGAGAAATATGCATGAGAAATGCTTTTTCGTTATGAAGATATGATCATGAGTAAAAAGTACCAAAAAAAACACAAAATGGCGCCTGGATGACGTCATGAAGACTTGATGACCTTGAAAATGTTACTCCGACGTCTCATGACAATGACCTATGACTGTGCCAAAATTGAACGAAATTGATTAAACCGATCTTGAGTTATCCTGTAAACAAAAAAGTGGGAACAATAAATAAAAATAAATAATAATAATAAATAAATAAATAAATAAAGAAAGAAAATTCTGACGAAATCAATAGGTGGTCTGTTGACAACAGACCACCTAACTAGAATTGAAATCGTCACGAAGACGATTAAGGTGGTCTGTCTAAGTCTTATGGTAGATTTGAGAATGGGAGAAGTTATATAGACATGTAAACAATGATGCTTATGATAAACATGATGATGATCATGATAGTAAAGGTGATGATGATGATGATAATGATCATGATCATGATGATGTTGATGATGGTGACATTGATGATGATGATGATGATGATATTGATGATGATGATGATGATGATGAGCATGAGCATGATCCTGACATCTGGTTGAAAAAAAAAGAAAATATTTAGATAGCAAATAGTCTCAGCTACAACATACTAAAATTTGGGAGAAAACTGTTGTATAATAACTGAGATACTGGTCAAAACACATTGTCATGCAGATTCATGTTTTGAAAAAAGTGACCTCCCATAGACATAACACGCAAATATAACAAATTATGCATTGTCGCCTTTAATCGAATATTTAACTATGATGACGTCATTAAAATGAAAAATAAATGGCATAATTCTGATAGAGAATTATCTCAGCTACAACATATCAAAATGTGGGAGAAAATCGATCACCGATAAGTGAGATAATCTCAATTAAACAAAGACAAAAATGACGTCATCAACAAAATACATTTGTTTGAGTTTAGATGCAAATATGATGACTTTGTTTCACTTTGTACGAGTCAGGGTGGTATGAAATCATATCTCCAACACATGCTTTTTCCAACCATGATATAAAAATTGGGGGTCGATGGACTATCTGAAGAGCTATTTCGATTTTTAAAATGGCATGTTTTTGATCAAATTTGCATTATATTACCCATAGCAGCACGCGCGGATTTTGAACTTTGACGCACGCTCACGGCCTTATGAAATATGAAGAGTGACTGAAATTAATGGAAATTGTCAATTACGTTTAGAGGAATCCAAATCATGTAAACATTTTGAATTTGACCCTTTCCGCGCGCTGTGAGCGCGCACACCGCGCGCGGGGACACAAACGGACGGAAAATTTTGAAATGCTTAAAATGACCTTATTCGTACTCTCGTTTAACAGTTAAGTGATTTTGAGCAATTTTAAATTTTGACGCGCACATACGCGCGCGTCATGACCTTTATGTGACCTTTGATGACATGACCTGTTGACCCTTGACCTGAAGTATATGTTATATTAATATGAATGACCTTTGATGACGCGTCATGAAGATATGATGGATAATGTGATTTCACAAAATGGCGCCTGGATGACGTCACGATAATTTGATGACCTTGAAAATGTTCCTGTCACGTCTCATAATGATGACCTATGACTGTGTCAAAATTGAGAGAAATTGGGTGGATGGATATTGAGAAATCGGATACACAAAAAAGTGGAGAAATAAATAAAAATAAATAAATAACTAGAATTTAAATCGTCACGAAGACGATTAAGGTGGTCTGTCTAAGTCTTATGGTAGATTTGAGAATGGGAGAAGTTATATAGACATGTAAACAATGATGATTATGATAAACATGATGATGATCATGATAGTAAAGGTGATGATGATGATGATAATGATCATGATCATGATGATGTTGATGATGGTGACATTGATGATGATGATGATGATGATATTGATGATGATGATGATGATGATGAGCATGAGCATGATCCTGACATCTGGTTGAAAAAAAAGGAAATATTTAGATAGCAAATAGTCTCAGCTACAACATACTAAAATTTGGGAGAAAACTGTTGTATAATAACTGAGATACTGGTCAAAACACATTGTCATGCAGATTCATGTTTTGAAAAAAGTGACCTCCCATAGACATAACACGCAAATATAACAAATTATGCATTGTCGCCTTTAATCGAATATTTAACTATGATGACGTCATTAAAATGAAAAATAAATGACATAATTCTGATAGAGAATTATCTCAGCTACAACATATCAAAATGTGGGAGAAAATCGATCACCGATAAGTGAGATAATCTCAATTAAACAAAGACAAAAATGACGTAATCAACAAAATACATTTGTTTGAGTTTAGATGCAAATATGATGACTTTGTTTCACTTTGTACGAGTCAGGGTGGTATGAAATCATATCTCCAACACATGCTTTCTCCAACCATGATATAAAAATTGGGGGTCGATGGACTATCTGAAGAGCTATTTCGATTTTTAAAATGGCATGTTTTTGATCAAATTTGCATTATATTACCCATAGCAGCACGCGCGGAATTTGAACTTTGACGCACGCTCACGGCCTTATGAAATATGAAGAGTGACTGAAATTAATGTAAATTGTCAATTACGTTTAGAGGAATCCAAATCATGTAAACATTTTGAATTTGACCCTTTCCGCGCGCTGTGAGCGCGCACACCGCGCGCGGGGACACAAACGGACGGAAAATTTTGAAATGCTTAAAATGACCTGATTCGTACTCTCGTTTAACAGTTAAGTGATTTTGAGCAATTTTAAATTTTGACGCGCACATACGCGCGCGTCATGACCTTTATGTGACCTTTGATGACATGACCTGTTGACCCTTGACCTGAAGTATATGTTATATTAATATGAATGACCTTTGATGACGCGTCATGAAGATATGATGGATAATGTGATTTCACAAAATGGCGCCTGGATGACGTCACGATAATTTGATGACCTTGAAAATGTTCCTGTCACGTCTCATAATGATGACCTATGACTGTGTCAAAATTGAGAGAAATTGGGTGGATGGATATTGAGAAATCGGATACACAAAAAAGTGGAGAAATAAATAAAAATAAATAAATAACTAGAAATTTAATTCGTCATGGGGACGAATTAGGTGGTCTGTTTTCAATTTGATGATCATTGAAAAGTCAAAAAAGAAAAAAAAATGAACAAATTTGTTTGGAGACTCCCGGACTCGAACCAGTGACCTCGAGGTCGGAAGTCAAGTGCGTTACCGATATACCAAAACATTTCCCATAGAGATTACACGTAAACGGAAAATGAAATTCTCAAATCCCACTTTGCAAGTGAAATATGAGCATGATCCCCGCATCTGATCGAAAAATAATGGGCACAGTTGTGATAGCTTATTGTCTCAGCTGCAACATACTCAAAGCTCAGCGTAAACAAAGATAAAACGACGGAGATATTGCTCCCGAAAGACGAGAATGTAGAATCCAGTTTTGAGAAAAAGTCATGTCCATAGAGAATACACGCAAAATGTGAAAAATTGACATGCCTCCTTTAAGCGCAAAAATACGCCATGATGCCTTTGTCAAAATGAAATATCGTGTTGACTGTATTTGTAGAGAATATTCTCAGATAGAACATATCAAAATTTAAAAGAAAATTGATCAATATTTACAGAGATACAATCAATTTTCCAAAAATATGATGACGTCATAATATGCAAATTGAAATTTTGAGTTCGGAGGCCATTATGATGACGTCATGAGTTAATTGAGGGTCAAATGAGACATGAAATCATATCTCCAATTCATACTCTATCAAAATATGAAAACGAAATTGGGGTCACCTTGCATCCTAAAGCGCTACAATGGATTTTGTATAGGCATGCTTTTGCCCATGTATGCTATGTATTACGAGAGCTCGCACGCACGGACATTATCTTAAACGGACGCTCATTCCGTTATTACTGGTCAGAAAAAGGTGAACAAGGTATCAAAATGCATGGAAAATGTGTCAAATATGATGACAGAAAAAATTTAGCGATTCTATGTTGTAAAATATCAGTACGCGCGAAAACGCGCGCCCATGCACGTGTGCGCGTTTTTTTGCAAAATACTTAAAATGGCCTGAAACGTATGCAAAATTAATTTGAGACGATTTGGAGCATTTTTATTTTTTGCGCGCGCGCTAACGCGCGGACGTACGCATGCGCGCGCGTTTTTTGACCTAAAATTGACCGGACGGACATAGACCTTAATCATGATAAGTATGAATGAGAAATGTCTTTCCGTTATGAAGATATGATCCTGAGTAAAAAGTACCAAAAAAAACACAAAATGGCGCCTGGATGACGTCATGAAGACTTGATGACCTTGAAAAGGTTACTGTCACGTCTCATGACAATGACCTATGACTGTGCCAAAATTGAACGAAATTGACTAAACCGATCTTGAGTTATCCTTTACACAAAAAAGTGGGGAGAAATAAATAAAAATAAAGAATAACTAGAAATTTAATTCGTCATGGGGACGAATTAGGTGGTCTGTTTTCAATTTGATGATCATTGAAAAGTCAAAAAAGAAAAAAAAATGAACAAATTTGTTTGGAGACTCCCGGACTCGAACCAGTGACCTCGAGGTCGGAAGTCAAGTGCGTTACCGATATACCAAAACATTTCCCATAGAGATTACACGTAAACGGAAAATGAAATTCTCAAATCCCACTTTGCAAGTGAAATATGAGCATGATCCCCGCATCTGATCGAAAAATAATGGGCACAGTTGTGATAGCTTATTGTCTCAGCTGCAACATACTCAAAGCTCAGCGTAAACAAAGATAAAACGACGGAGATATTGCTCCCGAAAGACGAGAATGTAGAATCCAGTTTTGAGAAAAAGTCATGTCCATAGAGAATACACGCAAAATGTGAAAAATTGACATGCCTCCTTTAAGCGCAAAAATACGCCATGATGCCTTTGTCAAAATGAAATATCGTGTTGACTGTATTTGTAGAGAATATTCTCAGATAGAACATATCAAAATTTAAAAGAAAATTGATCAATATTTACAGAGATACAATCAATTTTCCAAAAATATGATGACGTCATAATATGCAAATTGAAATTTTGAGTTCGGAGGCCATTATGATGACGTCATGAGTTAATTGAGGGTCAAATGAGACATGAAATCATATCTCCAATTCATACTCTATCAAAATATGAAAACGAAATTGGGGTCACCTTGCATCCTAAAGCGCTACAATGGATTTTGTATAGGCATGCTTTTGCCCATGTATGCTATGTATTACGAGAGCTCGCACGCACGGACATTATCTTAAACGGACGCTCATTCCGTTATTACTGGTCAGAAAAAGGTGAACAAGGTATCAAAATGCATGGAAAATGTGTCAAATATGATGACAGAAAAAATTTAGCGATTCTATGTTGTAAAATATCAGTACGCGCGAAAACGCGCGCCCATGCACGTGTGCGCGTTTTTTTGCAAAATACTTAAAATGGCCTGAAACGTATGCAAAATTAATTTGAGACGATTTGGAGCATTTTTATTTTTTGCGCGCGCGCTAACGCGCGGACGTACGCATGCGCGCGCGTTTTTTGACCTAAAATTGACCGGACGGACATAGACCTTAATCATGATAAGTATGAATGAGAAATGTCTTTCCGTTATGAAGATATGATCCTGAGTAAAAAGTACCAAAAAAAACACAAAATGGCGCCTGGATGACGTCATGAAGACTTGATGACCTTGAAAAGGTTACTGTCACGTCTCATGACAATGACCTATGACTGTGCCAAAATTGAACGAAATTGACTAAACCGATCTTGAGTTATCCTTTACACAAAAAAGTGGGGAGAAATAAATAAAAATAAAGAATAATAATAAAGAAAGAAAATTTGAACGAAAACAATAGGTGATCTGTCGAACGACAGACCACCTAATAATAAAGAAAGAAAATTTGAACGAAAACAATAGGTGATCTGTCGAACGACAGACCACCTAATAATAAATAAAGAAAGAAAATTCTGACGAAATCAATAGGTGGTCTGTTGATAACAGACCACCTAATAATAAATAAAGAAAGAAAATTCTGACGAAATCAATAGGTGGTCTGTTGATAACAGACCACCTAACTAGAAATTTAATTCGTCATGGGGACGAATTAGGTGGTCTGTTTTCAATTTTATGATCATTGAAAAGTCAAAAAGAAAAAAAATGAAGAAAAAAAATATTTGGAGACTCCCGGACTCGAACCAGGGATCTCGAGGTCCGAAGTCAAGTGCGTTACCGATATACCAAAACATTTCCCATAGCGATTACACGTAAACGAGAAATGGAATTCTCAAATCTCACGTGTCAAGTGAAATATGAGCATGATCTCGGCATCTGGTCGAAAAATAAAGGGCACACTTGTGATAGCTTATTGTCTCAGCTACAACATACTCGAAGCTCAGAGAAAACAAAGCTAAAACGACGGAGATATTGCTCGTGAAAGACGGGAAGGTAAAATCCAGTTTTGAGAAAAAGTCATGTCCTATAGAGAATACACGCAAAATGTGAAAAATTGACATGCCTCCTTTAATCGCAAAAATACGCCATGATGCATTTGTCAAAATGAAAAATACGTCGTGACTTTATTTGTAGAGAATTGTCTCAGCTAAAACATATCAAAATCTGGAATTAAACCGATCAATATTAACAGAGATACAATCATTTTTCCAAAAATATGATGACATCATAATATGCAAATTGAAATTTTGAGTTCGGAGGCCATTATGATGACGTCATGAGTTAATTGAGGGTCAAATGAGACATGAAATCATATCTCCGATTCATACTCTATCAAAATTTGAAAACAAATTAGGTTCACCTTGCATCCTAAAGCGCTACAATGGATTTTGTATAGGCATGTTTTTGCCCATATATGTTATGTATAACAAGAGCTCGCACGCACGGACATTATCTTAAACGGACGCTCATTCCGTTATTAATGGGCAGAAAAAGGTGAACAACGTATTGAAATGCTTGAGAAAATGTGTTAAATATGATGAAAGAAAAAAATTGGCGATTCTATGTTGCAAAATGCCATTACGCGCGGAAACGCGCGCGCAAAGCTGTGCGCACGCATTTTTTTTCGAAATGCTTAAAAAAGCCTAAAACGTACTCTAATTTGATCAAAAAGTGATTTTGAGCATTTTTTAGTTTTGCGCGCACCGACGCGCGGACGTACGCGTACGCGCGCGTTTATTGACCTTAAGTTGACCGGACGGATATTGACCTTAATCGTTATAAATATGAATGAGAAATTATTTACGGTTATGAAGATATGATCATGAGTTGATTTTCAGAGTACTTCACAAAATGGCGCCTGGATGACGTCACGATATTTGAATGAACTTGAAAATGTTCCTGTCACGTCTTAAGACGATGACCTATGACTCTGTCAAATTTAATTGAATTTGCACGGTTCAATTTTGAGTAATCGTGGGAACAAAAAAGTGGTCACAAATTTATTTTAATTGAATTGTGTTTTTGTACAAATTCAATTAAAATACTAGAAATTTAATTCGTCACGAAGACGAATAAGGTGGTCTGTCTAAGTCTTATGATAGATTTGAGAATGGGAGAAGTTATATAGACATGTAAACAATGATGATCATGATGACCATGATGATGATCATGATAGTACAGGTGATGATGATGATAATGATAATGTTATATGATGATAAAAACGATAATGTTAATGATGATGATGAGCATAAGCATGATCCTGACATCTGATTGAAAAAATAAGGAAATATTTAGATAGCAAATAGTCTCAGCTACAACATACTAAAATTTGGGAGAAAACTGTTGAATAACAACCGAGATACTGGTCAAAACACATTGTCATGCAGATTCATGTTTAGAAAAGAGTGACCTCCCATAGACATAACACGCAAAAATGACAAATTATGCATTGTCGCCTTTAATCAAATATTTAACTATGATGACGTCATCTAAATGAAAAATAAATGACATATTTCTGATAGAAAATTATCTCAGCTACAACATATTAAAATCTGGGAGAAAATCAATCACCGATAAGTGAGATAATCTCAAATAAACAAAGACAAAAATGACGTCATCAACAAAATACATTTGTTTGAGTTTAGATGCCAATATGATGACTTTATTTCACTTTGTACGAGTCAGGGTGGTATGAAATCATATCTCCAACTCATGCTTTCTCCAACGATGATATAAAAATTGGGGGTCGACGGACTATCTGAAGAGCTATTTCGATTTTTAAAATGGCATGTTTTTGATCAAATTTGCATTATATTGCCCATAGCAGCTCGCGCGGATTTTGAACTTTGACGCGCGCTCACGGCCTTATGAAAGGTCGAGAGTGACTGAAATTCATGTAAATTGTCATTTACGGTAAGAGGTATCTAAATCATGTAAAAAAATTGAATTTGACCATTTCCGCGCGTTGTGAGCGCGCGCAACGCGCGCGGGAACACAAACGGACGGAAAATTTTGAAATGCTTAAAATGACCTGATTCGTACTCTCCTTTAATAGTTAAGTGATTTTGAGCATTTTAAAATTTTGACGCGCGCGTACGTGCGCATCATGACCTTTATGTGACCTTTGATGACATGACTTGTTGACCCTTGACCTGAAGTATATGTGATATGAATATGAATGACCTTTGCTCATGCATCATGAAGATATGATGGATAACGTGATTTCACAAAATGGCGCCTGGATGACGTCACGATAATTTGATGACCTTGAAAATGTTCGTGTCACGTCTCATGGCAATGACCTATGACTGTGCAAAAATTCAATGAAATTGACGATACCGAACTTGAGTTATCCTAGGCACAAAAAAGTGTAGGAAATAAATAAAAATAAATAAATAATAATAAAGAAAATTCTGACGAAAACAATAGGTGATCTGTTTTCAACAGACCACCTAATAAGGTGGTCTGTCTTCAAGTCTTATAATAGATTATAATATTTACTATATTGAAAAAGGGAGAAGTTATATAGACATGTAAACAATGATGATTAAGATGATGATGATCTTGATAGTAATGATTATGATGATGATGATCATGATGATGTTGATGAGGATGATTATCATCATTATGATAATGATGATGATCATGATCATGAGCGTGATTCTGACATCTTCTTGGAAAAATGAGGGATGATTAAGATAACATATAGTCTCAGCGACAAAATACTAAAATTTGGGAGAAAACTGTTGAATAACAACCGAGATACTGGTCAAAACACATTGTCATGCAGATTCATGTTTTGAAAAAAGTGACCTCCCATAGACATAACACGCAAATATGACAAATTATGCATTGTCGCCTTTAATCGAATATTTCACTATGATGACGTCATCCAAATGAAAAAAATATGACTTATTCTGATAGAGAATTATCTCAGCTACAACATATCAAAATCTGGGAGAAAATCGATCACCGATAAGTGAGATAATCTCAATTAAACAAAGACAAAAATGACGTCATCAAAAAAATACATTTTGTTGAGTTTAGATGTCAATATGAAGACTTTGTTACACTTTGTACGAGTCAGGGTGGTATGAAATCATATCTCCATCTCATGCTTTCTCCAACCATGATATAAAAATTGGGGGTCAATGGACTATCTGAAGAGCTATTTCGATTTTTAAAATGGCATGTTTTTGATCAAATTTGCATTATATCGCCCATAGCAGTACGCGCGGATTTTGAACTTTGACGCACGCTCACGGCCTTATTAAATATGAAGAGTGACTGAAATTAATGTAAATTGTCAATTACGTTAAGAGAAATCCAAATCATGTAAACATTTTGAATTTGACTTTTTCTGCGCGTCATGAGCGCGCGCACCGCGCGCGGGGACATGTACGGACGGAAAATTTTGAAATGCTTAAAATGACCTGATTCGTACTCTCCTTTAGTAGTTAAGTGATTTTGAGCTTTCTAAAATTTTGACGCGCACGTACGCGCGCGTCATGACCTTTATGTTACCTTTGATGACATGACCTGTTGACCTTTGACCTGAAGTATATGTGATATTAATATGAATGACCTTTGCTGATGCATCATGAAGATATGATGGATAACGTGATTTCACAAAATTGCGCCTGGATGACGTCACGATGACCTGATGACCTTGAAAATGTTCCTGTCACGTCTCATGACAATGACCTATGACTGTGCCAAAATTGAATGAAATTGACGAAACTGAACTTGAGTTATCCTAGGAACAAAAAACGGGAAGAAATAAAAATAAATAATAATAATAATAAAGAAAATTCTGACGAAATCAATAGGTGGTCTGTCGTTGACAGACCACCTAACTAGAAATTTAATTCGTCATGGGGACGAATTAGGTGGTCTGTCTAAGTCTTATGATAGAATTGAGAATGGGAGAAGTTATATAGACATGTAAACAATGATGATCATGATGACCATGATGATGATCATGATAGTAAAGGTGATGATGATGATGATAATGATAATGTTATATGATGATAAAAACGATAATGTTAATGATGATGATGAGCATAAGCATGATCCTGACATCTGATTCAAAAAATAAGGGAAATATTTAGATAGCAAATAGTCTCAGCTACAACATACTAAAATTTGGGAGAAAACTGTTGAATAACAACCGAGATACTGGTCAAAACACCTTGTCATGCAGATTCATGTTTTGAAAAAAGTGACCTCCCATAGACATAACACGCAAATATGACAAATTATGCATTGTCGCCTTTAATCAAATATTAAACTATAATGACGTCATCTAAATGAAAAATAAATGGTATATTTCTGATAGAGAATTATCTCAGCTACAACATATCAAAATCTGGGAGAAGATCGATCACCGATAAGTGAGATAATCTCAAATAAACAAAGACAAAAATGACGTCATCAACAAATTACATTTGTTTGAGTTTAGATGCCAATATGATGACTTTATTTCACTTTGTACGAGTCAGGGTGGTATGAAATCATATCTCCAACTCATGCTTTCTCCAACCATGATATAAAAATTGGGGGTCAATGGACTATCTGAAGAGCTATTTCGATTTTTAAAATGGCATGTTTTTGATCAAATTTGCATTATATTGCCCATAGCAGTACGCGCGGATTTTGAACTTTGACGCACGCTCACGGCCTTATGAAATATGAAGAGTGACTGAAATTAATGTAAATTGTCAATTACGTTAAGAGGAATCCAAATCATGTAAAAATTTTGAATTTGACCTTTTCCGCGCGCTGTGAGCGCGCACAACGCGCGCGTTGACATGTACGGACGGAAAATGTTGAAATGCTTAAAATGACCTGATTCGTACTCTCCTTTAGTAGTTAAGTGATTTTGAGCTTTTTAAAATTTTGACGCGCACGTACGCGCGCGTCATGACCTTTATGTGACCTTTGATGACATGACCTGTTGACCTTTGACCTGAAATATATGTGATATGAATATGAATGACCTTTGCTGATACATCATGAAGATATGATGGATAACGTGATTTCACAAAATGGCGCCTGGATGACGTCACGATGACCTGATGACCTTGAAAATGTTCCTGTCACTTCTCATGACAATGACCTATGACTGTGCCAAAATTGAATAAAATTGACGAAACCGAACGTGAGTTATCCTAGGAACAAAAAACGGGAAGAAATAAAAATAAATAATAATAATAATAACTAGAAATTTAATTCGTCACGAAGACGAATAAGGTGGTCTGTCTAAGTCTTATGATAGAATTGAGAATGGGAGAAGTTATATAGACATGTAAACAATGATGATCATGATGACCATGATGATGATCATGATAGTAAAGGTGATGATGATGATGATAATGATAATGTTATATGATGATAAAAACGATAATGTTAATGATGATGATGAGCATAAGCATGATCCTGACATCTGATTGAAAAAATAAGGAAATATTTAGATAGCAAATAGTCTCAGCTACAACATACTAAAATTTGGGAGAAAACTGTTGAATAACAACCGAGATACTGGTCAAAACACCTTGTCATGCAGATTCATGTTTTGAAAAAAGTGACCTCCCATAGACATAACACGCAAATATGACAAATTATGCATTGTCACCTTTAATGGAATATTTAACTATGATGACGTCCTCAAAATGAAAAATGAATGACATATTTTTGATAGAGAATTATCTCAGCTACAACATATTAAATTTTGGGAGAAAATCGATCACCGATAAGTGAGATAATCTCAATTAAACAAAGACAAAAATGACGTCATCAAAAAAATACATTTTGTTGAGTTTAGATGTCAATATGAAGACTTTATTTCACTTTGTACGAGTCAGGGTGGTATGAAATCATATCTCCATCTCATGCTTTCTCCAACCATGATATAAAAATTGGGGGTCAATGGACTATCTGAAGAGCTATTTCGATTTTTAAAATGGCATGTTTTTGATCAAATTTGCATTATATCGCCCATAGCAGTACGCGCGGATTTTGAACTTTGACGCACGCTCACGGCCTTATTAAATATGAAGAGTGACTGAAATTAATGTAAATTGTCAATTACGTTAAGAGGAATCCAAATCATGTAAACATTTTGAATTTGACTTTTTCTGCGCGTCATGAGCGCGCGCACCGCGCGCGGGGACATGTACGGACGGAAAATTTTGAAATGCTTAAAATGACCTGATTCGTACTCTCCTTTAGTAGTTAAGTGATTTTGAGCTTTTTAAAATTTTGACGCGCACGTACGCGCGCGTCATGACCTTTATGTGACCTTTGATGACATGACCTGTTGACCTTTGACCTGAAGTATATGTGATATGAATATGAATGACCTTTGCTGATGCATCATGAAGATATGATGGATAACGTGATTTCACAAAATGGCGCCTGGATGACGTCACGATAACCTGATGACCTTGAAAATGTTCCTGTCACGTCTCATGACAATTACCTATGATTGTGCCAAAATTGAATGAAATTGACGAAACCGAACTTGAGTTATCCTAGGAACAAAAAACGGGAAGAAATAAAAATAAATAATAATAATAATAATAATAATAATAAAGAAAATTCTGACGAAATCAATAGGTGGTCTGTCGTTGACAGACCACCTAATAATAATAAATAAAGAAAATTCTGACGAAATCAATAGGTGGTCTGTCGTTGACAGACCACCTAACTAGAAATTTAATTCGTCACGAAGACGAATAAGGTGGTCTGTCTTCAAGTCTTATAATAGATTATAATATTTACTATATTGAAAAAGGGAGAAGTTATATAGACATGTACACAATGATGATTATGATGCTGATGATCTTTATAGTAATGATTATGATGATCATGATCATGATGATGTTGATGAGGATGATTATCATCATTATGATAATGATGATGATCATGATCATGCGCGTGATTCTGACATCTTATCGAAAAAATGAGGGTTAGATTTAGATAACATATAGTCTCAGCGACAACATAGTAAAATTTGGGAGAAAACTGTTGAATAACAACCGAGATACTGGTCAAAACACATTGTCATGCAGATTCATGTTTAGAAAAGAGTGACCTCCCATAGACATAACACGCAAAAATGACAAATTATGCATTGTCGCCTTTAATCAAATATTTAACTATGATGACGTCATCTAAATGAAAAATAAATGGCATATTTCTGATAGAAAATTATCTCAGCTACAACATATCAAAATCTGGGAGAAGATCGATCACCGATAAGTGAGATAATCTCAAATAAACAAAGACAAAAATGACGTCATCAAGAAAATACATTTGTTTGAGTTTAGATGCCAATATGATGACTTTATTTCACTTTGTACGAGTCAGGGTGGTATGAAATCATATCTCCAACTCATGCTTTCTCCAACCATGATATAAAAATTGGGGGTCAATGGACTATCTGAAGAGCTATTTCGATTTTTAAAATGGCATGTTTTTGATCAAATTTGCATTATATTGCCCATAGCAGTACGCGCGGATTTTGAACTTTGACGCACGCTCACGGCCTTATTAAATATGAAGAGTGACTGAAATTAATGTAAATTGTCAATTACGTTAAGAGGAATCCAAATCATGTAAACATTTTGAATTTGACTTTTTCTGCGCGTCATGAGCGCGCGCACCGCGCGCGGGGACATGTACGGACGGAAAATTTTGAAATGCTTAAAATGACCTGATTCGTACTCTCCTTTAGTAGTTAAGTGATTTTGAGCTTTTTAAAATTTTGACGCGCACGTACGCGCGCGTCATGACCTTTATGTGACCTTTGATGACATGACCTGTTGACCTTTGACCTGAAATATATGTGATATGAATATGAATGACCTTTGCTGATGCATCATGAAGATATGATGGATAACGTGATTTCACAAAATGGCGCCTGGATGACGTCACGATGATCTGATGACCTTGAAAATGTTCCTGTCACTTTTCATGACAATGACCTATGACTGTGCCAAAATTGAATGAAATTGACGAAACCGAACGTGAGTTATCCTAGGAACAAAAAACGGGAAGAAATAAAAATAAATAATAATAATAATAACTAGAAATTTAATTCGTCATGGGGACGAATTAGGTGGTCTGTTTTCAATTCTGATGATCATGCTCATCTTCAATTGAATTACCTCATGAAATTATGTTAATGTAAAATGATGTATTAAGATATGAATTGATGAATGAAATACTGATAAACTGATGAACTGATAAATTGACCTGATGTAAAATGAACTGAATTGATGAGCTAAACGGATGAACTGATGACCTGAACTAAACTGATGAGCTGAACTGATGAACGAAATATTGAGCAATTATCATGATGATGCATAATTAAGTAATATTGACTGCCTTCTGGGCAATACGACGTATATCGCCGGAACCGAAGGTGAGGATGATATATGGCAAGTCGTATTGCCCTGAATTAGGCAGTAAATATTACTAATATTAACCACATCAGATATCTAGAGCAAACAAGAAACTCTTACTATCTTATACTATCTGATAAATTATAAATTATAAATTACTATCTTATAAATTATGTAGCCTACACTCCACAGGATTTCCTAGCATTAGAAGTTGCAAAAACATCGTCAAACAAGCACTGTGCATCCAGTGCTTGACGTATTTTCGACACACTGCAAACAGTGTGCCAAGGGTCTGATTGTGACGTCACAATAGAGTTCGCGCATGGTGCGCATTTTGTTATACGCGTAATATACATTGTCATTGTCACCAGCAGCTGGTGCGCGATGTTATTTACAACTGGCTCGATTATTTCTCACGAGTTTGACACGCAAAAAATTGTGGGGTCAATTTGCATCCTAAAGAGCTATAATGTATTTCGTATAGGCATGTTTTCGACCATAATTATATGCTATGTATTACAAGAGCTCGCACGCACAGACATTTACCTTGAACGGACGCTCATTTCGTTATTAATGGTCACAAAGAGATAAACATGGTATCAAATTGTTCAATATTGTATTCAATATTTCCAGCACTTAACAGAGTTTAATATTCATTATATAGAGAAAGAGAGAATAGACATGTGAACAATATATTGGTCCATTGAATGGACGCAAACATTGCATATACCGTACCTGGGCTTATTAACTGGAAAAATATAAACGTCGATCTGGGAAGGAGACTAGCATCATAGAAGGATTCAGATTTCCCGTAGGGTTGTACGCACACTATTGACATTTCTCTCCCAGAAATATAACACGCAAAATTAAGCATTTTATTACATTTTTTTGTGATTATATGTATATATATATATATATATATACATATATCGTGTTATATAGTAGTCGAAGAAAATGATCAAAAAAAAATAACAAACGAAAGCCCCCCAAAAAAAAATTCTTCACGGATTTGATCTCGAGTCATTGAATAGGAAGCCGGGTGCTTCGACCAATAGACCAAGTAAGTCACATTGCCGTTCTATGTTATTTAGAGTTTATATATTGCACCTTGCACATGCGAACGCGCACAGCCTGCGCGTGCGAACGAACGCATAAATCACCACCATACAAAACGTACACAATTGGACGATTTCTTCAGATTTGTACGTCCGTATAGCTTATAGTGCATAGATCTACGACGTGTGCATAACTCTACAATAGCCTACATACATGTTACAACTTATCTATCTACTGACTGTTGCTTCTGGAATTGTCTTGGATTTGTTACTTTTAACAGGGAGGTGCTTTGAATAATTTGACCGTGTTTGAAGGTGTAAGTATTTTAGGATCATGCTGATATAAAATAAAGTGATATTAGTTAATGTTTGAATTTAAAAGCATAATCTTAGTCTAACTAAGTTAGTAGGGTGTCTGATCGCGCACTCGGTTTTGTGTGCTAAAATCCTTCCATAGAGATTGCACACACCCCTATGCAGTCTATGTATGGTGGTGTGACCAAAGTTCGCGCGTGACCTAAGTTCGCTATCTCAAAAAATCGGTAAGATTTCGAAAATCTGATATCACCAATGGTAAGAGGAACATAAAATTACCCAGATACGAAATTTTCTTTGAATTTGGGTACGAAATTTTGAAAATATTGACAAAAGATCGGCAAATTTTGCAATCTTTTGCGTCTGTTCCAAAAAATAATCAACTTACCGATAAGGGTCTGAAAATCTTCAATTTGAGAGCAGATTTCCTCAAAATTGTAAGTAAAAACGGGTACCAACTGACTGTATGATATCTTGCCTTGCAAATTATGATATTACCTTATTTCTGGTGGATCGCATTTTTTGATAAATCAACTGTAAACCCCCGTGCGTGAACTTAGGTCTCGTTGTTTTTATGACTTTTTTAGATGCAGCGCGCACGCACGATCGGACAATGAATTTTTAGATCGCGATATCTCCGAAATCCTTCGACGATAAATTGTTCTATTTGTACCAATCTGTAGTAAAAAACTTTGCCGTCCATTTGGTAATATTTTAAATAAATAAAT